>JAYESA010000008.1:144148275-144390775 GCA_036927795.1 Iris macrosiphon
GTACCAGTTAATGCCACACAGTTGTTCGCGTTCTTCAGAGAGATGATGGACGCGCAGCACCGCCAGGTGGATGTTATGAGGATGGGCATTGAGAATGCTCATCAGGTGGCTATGACAGCGGTGGACAGAGTGGCTCAAATCCAGCCACAGACAGAGCAGGCTCAGCATCTGAGGCCGGGCACTATTATCGACTTTCAGAGGATGCAGCCCAAGGAGTTCCGGGGTACAGAGGGGATCCTGTACGCGGACGACTGGATCGAGCATATCGAGGGTATCTTTAGACTGGCACTGATCCCAGCCAGTATGCAGATCGAGGCAGCGGGCAGCCAGATGTTCGATCTTGCCCTTACTTGGTACCGCACAGATACGCGGATAGCAGTACCGGGACTGACTTGGGAGGCTTTCAAGAAGATTTTCAAGAAGAAGTTCTTCCCGGATGTGGCTCTCAGTGCTTTAGAGAGCCAGTTTGAGGCGCTCGTCCAGGGGAGCATGCTGGTGGACGAGTATGCAGCAGAGTTCTGTCGTCTGGGCAGATTTGTTGAGGGTTTGACTGAGGCAGCGAAGGCGCGAAAGTTCCGCAAGGGTTTGGTCATGGCGGTCAAGTCCTTGACTAGGAGTGATCGCGAGGCGACCTTCGAGCAGATTGTGAGCGACGCTCAGAGGGCTGAGGACGACTTGGAGCTGAAGACCAAGAGAAGAAGAGATGCTGCGGGAGCAGGTAGCAGTGCGGGCCCAGCCAAGAGGCTGTTCCAGCAGACTCAGCAGCACCAGGGTCAGGGTCGTACGTCCTTCTGGCAGGCGCCCCAGCAGCAGAGGCAGGGACAGCAGCAGGGCCAGAGGCAGCCCATTATTTGCCCTTTCTGTAGGAAGCCAAGGCACGAATGGGACATTTACAGGAAGAGGCTGGGCAGATATTTGTTGTGTGGCGCAGCAGATCACCAGCTGAAGGATTGCCCTTCAGCACTTGCTCATACAGCTCAGGGCGGAGAAGCCGCTCAGAGGGGACCAGCCAGAGCACCTGCAGCACAGCAGAGAGGACAACCTTTGTCGACTCAGCAGTAGAGGTTTGCTCAGCAACAGCAGCAGCACTGAGGAGGACAGCAAGGGCGAGCTTTTGCCCTGATCGTGGACGAGGCCGAGCCCGTTGGTGATGTGATCTCAGGTTCTGTTCTTCTTGATTCCATTCCAGCATTTGCTTTATTTGATTCCGGTGCTTCCTATAGCTTTGTGTCTTTATCTTTTGTTGTTAGACACCATCTTGTTGCTGAACCTTTAGCTAGACTCTGCAAGATCACGACCGGGGCTGGCATCATCCTAGTCAGTGATGTCTATAAAGACCGGAGAGTTACCTTGGGAGACCGGGAGTTGAGTGTGTTCCTACTCTTAATGCCACTTTCGAGCTACGATATTGTACTCGGGATGGATTGGTTGAGTATGCATTGTGTTAGTATAGATTGTCGTGGAGGCAGAGTGTTGTTTAGTCCGCCGGGTGAGCCAGAGTTTCAGTTTGCCAGAGGAGCAGCGGAGCAGAGCGAGGGAGTCTTCTGCGGAGCCCTGGTGGTAGAGCCGAGGTTGCTACATCCACTGATAGAGGAGTACATAGATGTCTTTCCGAAGGAGTTACCAGGGTTACCTTCGGACAGAGATGTGGAGTTCTCTATAGACTTGGTGCCAGGCGCGGAGCCGATATCCCAGCACGTCTATAGAGTCAGCAACAGTGAGCTGATAGAGTTGAAGAAGCAGGTGGATGAGCTTCAGGACAAGAGATTTATCAGATCTAGTTCTTCTCCGTGGGGTGCTCCGGTACTTTTTATGCCGAAGAAGGATGGGTCGATACGGATGTGTATCGACTACAGGGCTCTGAACAACTTCACAATCAAGAACAAGTATCCGTTGTCGTGTATTGATGATCTCTTTGACCAGTTGAGCAGAGCGAGGGTGTTTTCCAGGATTGATCTGAGGACATGCTATCACCAGGTGAAGGTCAGGCGGGAGGATATTCCGAAGACAGCTTTTCGGACCAGGTATGGACAGTATAAGTTCATGGTGATGCCGTTTGGGTTGACTAATGCCCCGACAGTGTTCATGAATATGATGAACAAGTTGTTCCATCAGCATCTGGACAGGTTTGTGGTGGTGTTTATAGATGACATCTTGGTGTATTCGAAGACCCCAGAGGAGCATGAGGAGCATTTGAGGATAGTGCTGGAGACTCTCAGGAAGGAGAAGCTTTATGAAAAGCTTTCGAAGTGTGAGTTCTTCCTTAACAAGGTTTAATTCCTTGGTCATGTGGTGATTGGAGAGGGGATCTCGGTGGATCCGAGGAAGATCATGGCAGTTGAGGCATGGAGTGCTCCGAGTTCAGTAGCCGAGGTCAGGAGTTTCCTGGGGCTGGCAGGTTACTACAGGAGATTTGTTCAGGATTTTTTCCGGATTGCAGAGCCATTGTCTAGGCTGACCCGGAAGGACGTGGAGTTTGTTTGGTCAGAGGAGTGCCATGTTGCCTTTGATGAGCTGAAGAGGAGGTTGACGACAGCTCCAGTGTTGACGTTGCCATCAGGATCTGAAGGATTCACTATCTATAGTGATGCATCGGGGAAGGGACTGGGTTGTGTGTTATAGCAGAATAGGAGGGTGATTGCCTATGCTTCTAGGCAATTACGTCCTCATGAGAAGAACTACCCTACCCACGATTTGGAGTTGGCAGCGGTCATCTTAGCTCTGAAGTTATGGAAACACTATTTATACGGAGAGCGTATGGAGATATTCACAGACCACAAGAGCTTGAAGTATGTGTTTACCCAAAAAGAGCTGAACATGAGGCAGAGGAGATGGTTGGAGTTGATGAAAGACTTCGATATATTATTGCAGTACCATCCAGGGAAGGCGAACGTAGTTGCGGATGCGCTGAGCAGGTATCCGGTAGCTATGTGCCTGACTACAGATCGTTATCTTCTGGCAGATCTATAGAGCTTGGGCATTGAGGTGATAGTGCCTGGAGTTGAGATGCAGATGTGGGGACTGCAGATTCAGTCAGAGTTGGTAGACCAGATCAGGGCTACACAGTTTGAGGATGAGTCCCTGAGGAGCATCAGGGCGCAGGTTCAGATTGGATTATCAGATGACTTCACCATTGCTGATGATGGTTCTTTGCGGCACGGTACCAGGTTGTGTGTGCCGAGTGGGTCATTGCGCGAGAAGGTTCTTCAGGAGGCGCATCGATCCCAGTATTCTATGCATTCAGGTGCCAACAAGATGTATAGAGATCTGAGAGAGCATGTATGGTGGTACGGGATAAAGTGGGAGGTAGCACGCTTCGTATCCCGATACTTAGTGTGCCAGTAGGTGAAGGCGGAGAGGCAGAGGCCAGGAGGTTTGCTCCAGCCGTTATCTATTCCGGAGTAGAAATGGGAGCATGTGACCATGGATTTTGTTTCTGGACTTCTCCGTTCTCCAGGCGGGAAGGATGCGATTTGGGTCATTGTGGACAGGTTGACCAAATCGGCCCACTTTCTACCATTCAAAGTGGGTATGTCTACAGAGAGACTAGCAGAGATGTATGTGCGCAAGATAGTCAGACTACATGTAGTTCCTGTGAGCATAGTATCAAACCGGGACAGTCGCTTTACTTCACATTTCTGAAGGAGTCTGCAGGCTAGCTTGGGCACCCAGCTCAAGTTTAGTAGTGCATATCACCCACAGACAGATGGTCAGTCAGAGAGGACCATCCAGACACTTGAGGACATGCTTCGCACTTGTGTTCTGGATTTCAGAGGCTCTTGGGAGGATCACTTGCACTTGGTAGAGTTTGCTTACAACAACAGCTACCAAGCCAGTATCGAGATGTCACCATTCAAGGCATTGTATGGACGGAGGTATCGCACTCCGTTATCATGGGATAATATAGGCGAGAGAGCTTTGCTTGACCCGGAGATGGTGGTTGATGCAGCAGAGAAGGTCAAGCTCATTAGAGATAGACTTCGGGTGGTGTAGGACAGGCAGCGGCATTGGGCCGATAGCCACCAGAGACCTTTGGAGTTCGAGGTATAGCTTAGAATCTAGATTTTGTTCTTGTGTTTGCTTATGATTGCTTGTTTTAGACTAAGTGCAAAGGCCTTGTTTGTGCTAGGTTGGAGATCTGGTGTTCCTGAGGATTTCTCCGACGTGGGACACTATTCGCTTCGGTGGAGGCGGGAAGCTTAGCCCACGTTTCGTCGGACCCTTCAGCATCCTTGAGAGGGTCGGCGCTGTGGCGTATAGGCTAGATTTGCCGCCTACGCTAGAGGGAGTTCATGATGTGTTCCACGTGTCGCAGTTGAGACGGTACGTGGCGGATCCCAGTCACGTATTGGATCACTCAAAGATCGTAGTGGGCCCTACTCTTAGCTATCCAGAGCAGCCGGTGGAGATTCTGGATCGGCGGGAGAAGGTATTGAGGAACCAGACTATTCCCTTGGTTCGCGTCACATGGAGGCATCACTCTCCAGGTGAGTCGACCTGGGAGAGGGAGGATGAAATACGCGAGCGATACCCCTATCTTTTCGAGCCCTGAGGTATGGTTCATTTCTTGCATTCCTGTCATAGTTTCGTCTTTTAATTTCGAGGACGAAATTATTTTAAGGAGGGTAGGCTTGTCACTACCCGATTCTAGAAAATAGGGTTATTTTTTTTATATTTGGTAAAATGTGTATTATTTATAAATAATTATATTTGTATTTAATTAGTGATTGTATTATTTTTATTTGATTGTTTTAGGGTTTTGGCTAGTCTGGACCCATGTCAGACCCTAGTGGACCCATGTCTGACCCAACCTACACCCTTGTGAGACCTATTTTTGGGTTTAGAATATTTATTATATTTTTAATAGGTTAGTTGGAGAGATTGAAAGTTAGTTTTAGTGCTTTTGGAACCCCAAACCCAAAACCCAAGTGAGGAGAGGGTGTTTTGGTCTTTTTGAACTATGTAAACCCTTTTTTTATGTGTGGCCGGCCCTATTCTAACCTCATTCCCGACCAAACCAGCAGCTCCCCATTTCTTCTTCTTCTTCTTCTTCTTCTTCTTCTTCTTTTTCTTCTTCTTCTTCTCCACTCTTTCCTTCTTCTTCCTTTCTTCTTCCCAGTTCAAGTAAGTACTCCATTTCTCCTCTTTCTTCTTCTATTCTTCATGGATGTGAACCCTAGCTTTTCTTTTACTGATTTCTCTAATATAGTGTAATTAGTGGTTTAGAATCTTCCTAGACCCTAAGGCTACCCGTGGGAGGAATTTGGAGCAAGTTTGGTTGTATTTGGAGACTTTGACACTAGATTTTGTGTCAATTTCGGATGAAATCCGAGATTGGCCCAAATTTTGGTGATGCCCTAGGTTAGACGGACCCAGGTAGATGTTGTCGGGTGTCTTGAGGGTTAGTGTGTGTCTCCGTTCGGACACGTGAAGTCGTGTCGCGGAGAAACGGGCATTTCGAACGTTTTCGGGGTTTTCGTCGTCGCCGGTTCTATGTGCGTGCGCATTTTTGCCACGGACCTAGAATCGACGAGTTAGTATTTTTTTCTAGGATCTAGACATCGTTTAGAATAGTAGGTAAATTTTGGGCCGATTCCGAGTTGGTTTGGTGTGCGTTTCAGGAGGTTTTGCGAACCGCACACCACGTGTTCGTCAAACCGCACACCACGTGTTCGTCGAACCGCACACCACGTGTATGTATATATATCTAGATAGATGGATAGATAGATTGATAGATAGATAGATATTAGATAGATAGTTAGATAGATAGATATATATATTGATAGATAGATATATAAATAGATAGGTAGATTGATATATATATATATATATATATATATATATATATATATATATATATATATATATATATATAGATATAGATAGATAGATAGATAGATAGATAGATAGATAGATAGTTATATCTATCTATATGTATAGATATATATACATATAGCTAGATAGATGTATAGATACTAGATATAGATATAAATATATGAGAGTGTGTATGGGTATTTATGTATGTGTGTATGTGTGTATGTGTGATGTATATATATACATATCTAGGTATATAGCACATAGGTATGTAGGTATATAAATATATGTGATATATATATATATATATATATATATATATATATATATATATATATATATATATATATATATATATATATATATATATATATATTAGCCTAGATTATTAACTAGGAATATATCTATATGCTTAAATAGTTAACTAGAGGGGTAGTTAGAGGGGTATTAGAGAGGTATCTCAATACCTTGAGATATCAAGGTATCTAATACCTTGAGATATCCAAGGTTTTCAGTCTCGAGCGGGGTATTTGAGCAATTGCCTAGGAATAGGTTTAGAGTGATTTTTATATGTATATGTGTATATATTTACGCGTGGTAGCATAGGTTTTAGCGGATTTAGGCGGGGTGCGTAGCCTAGGTCGAGATATCGGATACCGAGGGTATCCCGGTATCTCGAGGAGGCGAGTTTGAGGGTTTACTAGCTTAACGAGCTAGTTTTGACCTAAAATTTCAGGGGCACCCTAGTTTGACCTAGTGTTGACCATAATTGTCCCCCTTGACCGTAAAAGTCAATGTTTGACCTAGTTTTGACCTAGAATTGACTTTTTGGACCCCGAGTTGACTTTTTGACCCAAATTTCACCGGTTTGACCCGTTCGACCTAGAATAACCCTAGAAGCCTGCTTCTAGTTATTTTATATCAGTTTAACTCTTTAGAAACTTGTTTAATCTTGCTTTTCGCAATAGGTTCTTGCGATACCGGTCTGGATCTCGATCCTCATCAGTTGCTCAGGACGTCAGGCGAGTACCTACCTCTGATAGTTTCTATTTCATGATAGCATTTATATCACATTCTAGAACTATAATACTTGATTCTGACACATTATTACACGAGCTGGTACTAGTGGATCCCGTCATGAGATGTTATCCCCCTTACCGTGTTCAGCGTGTACTCTATCACGTGTATTTTATCATGTGCTTCGGGTATTAATTCTCATGTGCTATCATGTGCTTCTTGTGCTCTCGCATTTATGTGCGTGAGCTATTTATCATGTACATAGCGTATCGTGGTTGGATCCAAGAGTATTAGTGGGGGAGGGGAGTAGGAGTTGGTTATGTGATCAAAGCCAAACAGTATTCATGTGTATGTCGGTTATGCAACTCACGCATAACGTAGTTATCGTAGTTTATTCATGTGCAACCTAAGCCGATCACATAACGAACTTATGCTCAAGGCACTTAGCTAGTATTCATGTTTTCTCACATGCAGTTACTTCTCTACTTGTATTGTTCTCCAGTTTATATTGCAGCTACTTATTCTGCTTCACCATGTATATATTTCCTGTGCATCTTGTATACTTTTCTATTGCTAGTCATATACACCTTACCATGTATTTGGAGTTGCTTTCAGAGTTATGTACTTCGCTCCAGTCCTGACTG
Source organism: Iris macrosiphon (assembly GCA_036927795.1). Classification (NCBI taxonomy): domain Eukaryota; kingdom Viridiplantae; phylum Streptophyta; class Magnoliopsida; order Asparagales; family Iridaceae; genus Iris; species Iris macrosiphon. Next base: position 144,155,751 of record JAYESA010000008.1, read on the forward strand.
GGCATATTTTTTCCAGAGGATCCTGAGGATTTTTGCCCGACATTCTACGGGCCGGGCGTTGAAGAGTGTTGCGACCCCGAGACTGAGGAGGAGCCCGTCGAGGAGACGCCGTTAGCGCCCTAGTTAGCTAGGTAGGTTTTTCTGGGTTGTTCCCAGTTGCTATTTTGGATGATTGTACTTATTATTTTGTTGCTTGTGAGATATTGTAGACTATAGACTTAGACTGTATATTTAGATATTGTCTTGCTCTGTGTTTCCTTATTTCTTTGTAATCTTATCGTGCTTTTACTCTTTTCCTAGTTATTGTGATTGAGAGCTTATATATATTGCGTGGTTGCCCTCCTTTTGGAGAGGATATTGACAGGTTTTGTGAGATATAGATTGTGACCTAGAACGAACCTTTACAGCGTTCTACCGCCGATTCTGCGGCGTACGCTGGACGTACCCACGACTCATGCCCGATTTTTCGGGTGCGGGTCGTGACACGTGTGAGGAGTAGATGTGTAGCTCGGGCAAGTGTTCAGATAAGGGAAGCATTGGTCTGTAGGTGTTGCAATAGACAACAAGAAATCGAGGGATTTTTACTATGATTTCACAGTTTAGTTAGGGGTGTTCACTGACATGTTTGTGTGGTGTTGCTCTTACAACTGTCCACAAAGTCGGGCAAGGTTTCCTGTGCACAGTTGGGCTAGGGGATTTGACACAGTAAATTATGATCAAGGGGGAAGGTCTTGTGTGTCTTGGTGAGAAGTTGTTTATGCAACATTGGTCAGATAAAGAGAAGCAAGGGGCTGCACAACAGTCAGTGCTAACTGCAACTACAACAATAGACAGTAGAAGAAGTTAGGGGTAGATGTCAGGGAGCTCTTACACACTTAGGGGTGAGTATCAAATGATATAGGTAAGTGACTGCAAGGGATCAAATACAGTGGGTTAAGGCATTAACTGTAAATATTAAAATAGGGAGTGAGTTGCAGCAAGTTTGAATTCAAGTCTGAAGTTGAGTGATTGATCAGTGAAGAAGAGAAGGATTTATGTATCAGTTAGTGTGGGTATTCATGAGATACATGTGGTGTACACTGATATCAGAGTATCATATTAGTGAAACAAGTGGATGAGACTATATATTAGTTAACTTAAGTTGACAATTAGTAGTTGTATTAGTGTGTTAGGATTGAGTTGTATGTGAACTCAAGTATCAATTAAAATATTAGGGTGAGTCTTGGGTATATGTGAGTAAAGATAGTGTTAGTATGTGTATATATGGAGATAGAAGTATTTGGTGTTGTGATGTGAGAGGGTAAAGACTGATATTGGTGTGTATCAGTGGAGGTACAAGTCTAGGCTCGGGTTTTGGTCTAACTGCAGTAGTCAATGGGTATTAGCAGGTAAGTAAGGGGCTCAGATTCAGTCAGTGTACACTGCCATTTAACCTTGTACGCATTATGCATTATAATGTGCAACAGTGAGAGGGAGATCTAGTATCCAAGTGGGTGTAGGATTTGTGCAGTGTAGTTGAGTGCACAGCTGGTTAAGCTTTTGTGCTCGAGTTAAGTATTTAGAGTATACCTGGGTATTGGTGTATCTAGCGAAGGTATGATACTAAGATACTGAGTATATAGTTAGGAATACCATAAGATACTAGTATATACACATAAGTTGGATGATTATATATATACGACTTTATATCTTATATCTCTTAGCTTTTGAGATTGTTTAAGGAAACCTAGCCATAGCTAGTATAAACTAGTATCACCTTATAGGCCTAGCCATTAGACCAATTAGAATCCAAAACTAGGAGAATGACTAGTTTGATCCCAAATACCCAGAGTTGACCCTGAACCCTAGAATAACACTAGTTAAGATTGTTTTTGATTCCAAAACTCTTATTGACATTTCTAATTCTTATATAGGTTATTTTCACTCATGTTCTGACCATGTTTGTTGTTCCTTGCTCAGGACCACATGCAAGTACATTCTTTGACAGTTTTTATTATTTTGATTATTACTATGATTCTAGTTGTAGTGTATACTTGATTCTGACACAGCGGATACACGGACTAGTATCATAGATACCCGTCATGAGGATTTGTGATTGTAATCCATCGTACTAGCTGGGAACGAGGAAATATTAGCAAGATTATGTGATCATACTCTACTTTGCATGCATCATAGCTCGTCCCACATATCACGTAGGGTGTAGCCTGACCATTTTCATGCCTTATAGCCTGTTATATATGATTAGCCTGACTATTGTTCACATTATAGCTAACCAGATAGTTAGCCTGACCTTACATGTATCATAGCCAATCATATATAACAAGCCTGATCTAGTCCCAAGCCGATCACATAGCAAACTGATATTTCATAACACTTAGCTAGAATTCCTATTCCTTTATTTCAGTACACTCATTTCTAGCATTCCGATATATCTGTTTATTTCTAGTTAGTTCTATATGCTGATTATATGTCTCTCCAGTATTCCTTACTTTCTAGTTTTTCCTTCATCATATATTTTCTTGCACTGTTTTATAGTTTTTGTCAATATAACTGAAATTGCTGTTAGTGTTTCTGCTTCACTTCAATTATGACTGGATAACATTTTTCAGAGGATCTTGAGAATTTGTCCTACCGTATATGGTCCAGGAGTAGACGGAGATATTATTTCGGAGATTCTAGAGGAGCCACTCTCTTTAGAGGAGACACCACCCGCAGTCGTTTAGACAATATTTAGCCTAGTTTATTATGTACTGGATTGTTCTAAACTTTGAGACATGGGTTGTATTTATATTGAGACTTATTTATGTTGAGACAGTTAGACTCTAGACTTATATTTTATTATTTGAGTTATGTTCTAGACTTATGTCAGAACTTCTTATATCTTTTATCTCATCGTGCCATTTACCTTCTTATAGTTATTGTGATTGAGTACCTTATAAATTGATGTTCACATGCATATTCATTGTCCTCCTTATGGAGTTGAGATCATTAAAATATTATTTTATGAGTTATGATTAGTAGTATTGAGACCTAGACATCGTTCTACCGCCGATGCTGCGTCGTAGGCTGGACGTACCCATGACTCATGCCCAAATTCTGGGTGTGGGTCATGACACATTTTAGTGGTGGCCCATGCAGGTCAAGTATAATCTAGAATAGTAAGATTATGTAAACCCTCTGACCCAAAATCTAGGTTTAAGGATTTATTTAGAATAATTCTGGAATAATTATTGGAGTTATTTAAATCACCTATTTGATTTTTGATTTGATCGTTGCACATTACCGTTGTTTAAATAGCTAGAGCACTATACTAGCTTTTGCCTTCCAACAAACTTTACATCCTTGACCTAGACGTGCCAATCTTCCATTTTGATCTTTGTGTCACTCATAAATATCTTTTTTTGTACTTCATTTTAATCGTACAATATTCTCCACAAAATATCTAATTTTAAACCTAGACTTTGAACCCATGTCCGTTCCAATCGAAATTGGAGACACAACCTCGACCCGTTTCTTGCAACCCAATATATGACGATAATCTATTCCGAGTCTACTATGTCTTTGACACTTGTGTCACCCCCAATTGAGACCCCATGCACTTTTAATTTATTAAAGAATATCTATGACACAATTTTTTTTTATTTTGGGGCAACCGACTCAACCTAACCCAAAACTAGACCAAATACCAACCCAAACCCACACTCACACCCCCATGGCTCATACAAAATACCACACACTAGTTTTTTTATTACAAAACAACAACATGGCTTCTACCCTATCAAATCCTTAATTTCCCTTATTTGTAAACATCCAAATAATTAGGGACCTAAGTGCAAATGTAATACAATGTGGCAATCTCCTACAGGAACAACCCAAATAAAGAAAATCCTTTGGTCATGCTTTACCGGTCATACACCTCACCCTCTTCCCCTTTGTTTGCATGTGACTATTCAATATAAATCTACAATCCATCTAAACCCTCCATTCAAATCCTATCCCATCACCTCCACTCATTCTTCATGACAACCAACACACACTTCCCTAGAAATAGGAAGAGTAGCCAGCCCTAATCCCTAAGCTCCCTCTTCTTTCTCTTCTTCATTAATACACACACTCTCTCTCTCCCTCAAATTTCAGCCGAATACACCTCTCCCTCTGATTAAAAACCGAAACCATCACCTCCACCACCTCCTTCTTCCTCATCTCCTTTCCCTTACCATAGCTGAACATCACCACCACCATCACTACCACCATCAGCCTACCACCACCACCACTACCATGACCACCACCACCGTCTCCTCCTCCTTCTCGACAACCCGCCACCATCATCACCGTCCCCTCCTTCTCCACGATAGCTACCTCCATTCCTCATACGACCACCACCACCTCTACTCTTCCCCACGTCCAACCCGACCACCCTACTACTGTTGTCTCCACCTTGCTGCTGTCGCTGCTATTAGCTGATGCTACCTCTGTTTTACTGGTGTTGCAGCTGCTGCCGAGCTCTCAAGCGGCCGACGACCTCCTTCCTGGATACCCCCGACCTCCAGTGACCTCCGGCAAACTCTCCCGTGGCGGCCCCGACCACCACATGACCGCCGCACAGCCGACCCGAGCACACCCAAGTCAAAATCAAGTTTTAACCACTTGTCTTCATGATGAGATATCTTCCTCCACGCTCAACCAATTCCCGAAATGCCTTCTCTGGTATGCTCTCTATGTAACCCTCTTTTAATATCTTCAATTAGGATAATTTAATTTAATTTCTATTGTTAGTTATTTGATTTCCAATTCATGAGAAGTTTTTTTAAAATATTAAAATTCTCCGATACGGAGTTGGTCCCGTCAAACCGGGCAACCACGTCGCGTGCCGATTGTACCGAAAGGCATGTACGATATTTTTCGATGTGTGGGCTTTCCCAAAACTCGATTCAGACGTGTGTATGCGCTAGAATCAACCCATATCCGTCGAAAGTCCCTCGTATCGGTGTTTTATAAATTATTCAATTACTTTGTGCACGCTCATCGTATCATGACAAAACAGGCACCATTGGACTCGCGACGTTCGACTTGTCCTGTGACCCAAGTTTTATTTGATTCTGAGGTAGTGTCCGGATGGCCGTTTTGCTGGTCCTACGATCCGTTCTAACGAACGTTTTTGTGATCGGCTCATCGAAATTCAAATATGGATATACCGTTGAGTTTCTATCGTCGTTTAGAACTTGTTTGACCTCTAATATGCTAACTTTCGAGACCTTTGTTTCTGGCATATTTTTTGGTACAAGGCGAGCCCATCTATGGACCCCGTGTGGACTAAAAACTGTATTTTGCCTCTGTGTCCAAATTGGACGTATGAATATGCTTATCTGATTATCCCACTAATTCTGGGACTGATGGTGATATTTGTGACAGCATCCAGAGATATATTCTCCAGTTTCCATCTTGCGCTTCTACTTCCTTGACGAGTTCGTATTCGAATCTTTGCCTGGCTTCCAGGAAAGTATACCTTGCCTTATTGTACTGTTTAAATTCAGTTATTATAATTTGCATATTTTTGCTTTAAATATTATATAACTGTGCGCGTCCGAGAATGACCCGGGTGCAGTCGACGAAGGCGTTGACATTAGGACTTGTCTTTGACTTAGTGTCTAGTGGACGCACATAAAGTTATGGAGTTATCATTATGACTCCCCAGGCCTTGACACGTATCATTGTATATCACAGAGTGAGTTCATGTAGGGACGCGTGCTTCATACTTGACTGGCCATCGGTGTGAGCAACACGTGTGACGGTATTTAGCATAGTTGTATAGTTCTTTAGTGACTTGCATTATAGTACGAGATATCCACGTCGTATTCGTGACTTGTACATTGGCATTGGGCAGGAAAGACAATTAGTAGGCGTATGGGACAAATATTTGGCTATCGTAGTTTCAGAGTAAACTACGGGGTCATGAGCCTCAATATTGTCCGGTTATGGGCTATGTGTTACCCTGTTATGGGCTATGTGTTACCCGGTTATGGGCGTATATGCTTGTCGATACATCAGACAGAGGTTACTAGCTGCGAGCTATCATGATCGGTGATATTGTCAGCATATACTTTTGGCATCCAGTTTATAGCTAATATAAGGTACTTAGCCTCTGGGTTGACGCTAGCTTTATACCTTTTACCTACCCATACGTTCCAAGGTTGTCTTCAAGTGCATTTCACTTAGTTGGTTAGTTCACCCTCGAGTTTACACAATATTTACTTTATGTCATATACTTTTTGTATCTTGTTACGTCACTCTGAAAACCTGGTTCCCTTCCAGGTTATTTGAGAAGTTTGGATGAGGCTTGATCTGGTGGTGTATTGGACATCCTTGCATGTATCATTATATCTTTCCTCTATTACAGTTATATACTATTTTCTATTGTGACTCTGCTATTGTAGCCTAGTGTTTATAGGCCTATATTATTCTCTTGGTCTATTCGAACGACTGTATTATTGGGCTGAAGACTAATGACGTGTATTGTTCCCTCTTGTAATTTATTTACTATGGATTGATATGTAGTTTAGTTGTTGTATGTTAGAATTAGATATTTAGCTTGATCACTTGACCGTGGACAACGTAAGTGTACTTCGTCAGGTCCATTAAATTAGAAAGCCCTCCGGAGTCGTACCAGCTGGCCATTGCCACATGTCTGGTCCCACGTATTTTGGGACTGGGGCATGACATTATTTTTGTGGTGGCCCATGCAGGTTAAAGCATATCATTTTGGTTACGTTACTGTACCAAATGAGCCTGCGACTTAGGATTAACGTTGAATAAGATCTCAATCCATAACTGATTTTAAAACTCCTATTGTATTTGATTTTTGCCCTTTGACTTTATAATTGTATTCGTTCATTTACCGTCGACATCGTTATCATTGTTCCTCATCTTTCTTATTTCGGAGAGATGGATCCTCGCGCACGATAATTTCCTCCAGGAGCATATCCTAGTCAAGACGGAAGAAGGTATGATTGATGTAATATGAGAAGATGGTTACCCTTAGTAGGGAAGGTTGTTAGGTTCTTTTCTGATACTAGAGCTAATATAGAGTGTTGGCATAAGAATTAGGCATAGAAATAGAGGCCTAGAACTAACCCTGCCTATGGTTTATGGTAGCATTTATTTGGAAGTATTAGAAGCTAGATAAAGGGTTCGATTCTAATACTCTGGAATACCTTATGGAATACATAGTTAAATGGTAGGGATTAGTTGTGACCCATGACAGTGATGCAAGGAATGGTATTATGACCTTAAGAAAATAGAACTTTATTTAGCAAGCCATAGTGGTTAGTCTCTAATCGCCTTGTGACTTCCAGTATCAGACCTAGATTTTTTTACCCTTTAAATAATGATGATTATATGACTAGGCAAAAATAGATATGTAGATTGCTAGACGTAGATTGCTAGACCCGATGTTTGGATGATGCGATAACTTGAGTACTACAGTATAACTTTCAAATCAGATTAGATGTACTTGATTTATTTGGGTTGCCAGTGTCTATTAGGCTCGTGGTTTCACCTTTGAAAACTGGAGTAGTTGAGCTAGTATCTGAGATAGAGCAAACGGATTGAAGGATTAGAGTTTTGATAGAGGTTATAATCTTGAGTTAGATAGTGAATTGTCTATAATGGATGACAAGTTGTAACAAGATGGAACCCATGTAGTTTGGATGAGGGTGTAAATAAAATATAGAAGTCCTATAGGAATGATTAACTAAATATTATGGATTTACAGATTAACTGCTTAGGGCCAGGGATTCAGATTTTTGACTATTAGGATATGAGCTTGCTGGACCTAATCCATGGTAGTAGGTGATTATATGGGAACATATTTTTAATTTACCCTAGCCGATGGATTTTCATATTAGGGGAATAGTATTCTTATTATTATTGGTTATATTTTTATCTAGGATATTTAGAACGTTTGAATGATAATTATTACATATTTATTACTATGTATTTGAATAGAGGCTTATTTTGTACTTTATTACATGTAGTTTTTCTAGGAATTGAATTGAGTTGAGCTTCTAGACTAGGTATGACTGACTGGCTAGATTAGACTATTTGCTATTAAGAGCGAATTATAAAAGGTTAGGCTGGATGATTTCATTGTGGATACCATAGGATGCTGATATTATACCAAGGAAAGTAGGATGAGATAGTAATCGTCGTAGCTACACAATAAGGGATTTTGATACTATATAAATGACCTTGAGAAATTTTGCTTGTTGGATTTTAGTGCCTAACTCATGCACCCCTTTGGGAGTGAATGCATGACCTTATCTTCTTTATAGAGAGCGGAAGATTAAACTGAGATTTTATTGTGGCATTCAAGAGTAACCTAAGCGTATAGGTGGTGATTTTGTAGATGATGATTAGCATGATAATAATGACGAGACAATTCATGATGGTGAGAAGATATTTTTAGAACCAAATGCCTTAGATGATTAGACTGTACGTATGTGACAGTTTAAGGTCAAGAGAGTGGAGTAGGACTAAGTACCAAGATGTATTTTTATATATAAAGAAATGTTGAGTTCGTTATTGGGGAGATGAATTTTTGAATTTCGAGGACAAAATTTTCTAAGGTAGATAGATTGTAAACCCTGTGACCCAAAATCTAGGTTTAGAAATTTATTTAGAATTATTCTGGAATAATTATTGGACTTATTTAAATCACCTCTTTGATTTTTGATTTGATCGTTGCACATTACCGTTGTTTAAATATCTAGAGCACAATACTAGCTTTTGCCTTCCAACAAATTTTACACCATTGACCTAGACGTGCCAGTCTTCTATTTCGATCTTTGTGTCACTCATGAATACCATTTCTTGTGCTTCATTTTAATCGCACAACATTCTCCACAAAATATCTAATTTTAAACCTAGACTTTGAACCCATGTCCGTTCCAATCGAAATTGGAGACACAATCTTGACCCGTTTCTTGTAACACAATATATGACGATAATCTATTCCGAGTCTACTATGTATTTGATACTTGTGTCACCCCCAATTGAGATCACATGCACTTTCAATTTATTAAAGAACATCTATGACATAATTTTTATTTATTTTGGGGCAATCGACTCAACCTAACCCAAAACTAGACCAAACACCAATCCAAACCCACACTCACACCCCCATGGCTCATACAAAATACCATACACCAATTTTCTTCGCTATAACACATAAATATGGCTTCTACCCTCATCAAATCCCCAATTTACTTTATTTGTAAACACCCAAATAATTAGGGACCTAAGTGCAAATGTAATGCTAGGTGGCAATCTCCTATAGGAATAAACCAAATGAAGAAAATCCCTTGGTCATGCTTGACCGGTCATACACCTCACCCTCTCCCCCTTTATTTGCATGTGACTATTCAATATAAACCTACAATCCATCTAAACCCTCCATTCAAATCCTAACCCATCACCTCCACTCATTCAAGACAACCAATACATACTTCCCTATAAATAGGAAGAGTAGCCGGCCCTAATCCCCAAGATCCCTCTTCTCTCTCTCCTTCATTAATACACTCTCTTTCTCCCTCAAATTTCATCCGAACACACCTCTCCCTTCCATTAAAAACTGAAACCATCACCTCCACCACCTCTTTCTTCCTCTTCTCCTTTCCCTTACCATAGCTGAACATCACCACCACCATCACCACCACCATCAGCCTACCACTACCACCACTGCCTCCACCTCCTTCCCGATAACCCGCTACCATCACCACTGTCCCCTCCTCCTCCACTACAGCCACCTCCATTCCCCATAAGACCACCACTACCTCTACTCTTCCCCACGGCCAAACCGACCACCCTACTACTGTTGTCTCCACCTTGCTTTTGTCGCTGCTATTAGCTGTTGCTGCCTCTGTTTCATTGCTGTTGCAACTGCTACCGAGATCTCAAGCGGTCGACGACCTCATTCCTGGACACCCCCGACCTCCAGCGACCTCCGATAAACTCTTCCGCGGTGGCCCTGACTACCGCATGACCACCGCACAGCCGACCCGAGCACACCTAAGTCAAAATTAAGTTTCAACCACCTGTCTTCGCGATGAGATATCTCCCTCCACGCTCAACCAATTCCCGAAATGCCTTCTCTGGTATGCTCTCCATGTAACCCTCTTTTTATGTCTTTAATTAGAATAATTTAATTTGATTTCTATTGTTAGTAATTTGAGTTCAATTTCATAAGAAAAATAGTTTTTAAAATATTAAAATTCTCCGATACGGAGTTGGTTCCGTCAAACCGGGAAATCATGTCGCATGTCGATTTTACCGAAAGACATGTACGGTATTTTCCGACGTGTGAACTTTTACGGAACTCGATTCGAACGTGTGTGTGCCGGTATCAACCCGTATCCGTCGAAAGTCCCCTGTATCGATGTTTTGCAAATTATCCAATTACTTTGTGCTCGCTCGTCGTATCGTGACGAAATTGGCACCATTGGACTCACGGCGTTCGACTTGTCCTGTGATCCAAGTTTCGTCTGATTCTGAGGCAATGTTTGGATCGCCGTTTTGTGGGCCCCATAATCTGTTCCAACAAGGATTTTTGTGATCAGCTTATCGGAATTCAAATATGGATATACCGTTGAGTTTCTATCGTCGTTTAGAACTTGTTTGACCTATAATATGCTAAGTTTAGAGACCTTTGTTCCTGGCATATTTTTTGGTGGCCCACCTATGGATCCCGTGTGGATTGAAAACTGTGTTTTTACCCCAGTGTCCAAATTGGACGTATGTATATGCTTATCTGAGTATCTCACTTATTTTGGGACTGTTGGTGATTTTTGTGACAACATCCGGAGATATCTACTCCATTTTCCATCTTGCGCTTCTACTTCCTTGAAGAGTTCGTATTCGAATCTTCGCATGGTTTTCAGGCAAGTATACCTTGTCTTGTTGTACTGTTTAAATTCAGTTAGTATAGTTTGCATATTTTTGCTTTAAATATTATATAACTATGCACGTCCGAGAATGACTCGAGTGCAGTCGACGAAGGCGTTGACGTTAGGACTTGTGTTTGACCTAGTGTTTAGTGGATGCACCTAAAGTTATGGAGTTATCATTATGACTCCCTATGCCTTGGCACGTATCATTGCACTTCACAGAGTGAGTTCATGTAGGGACGCGTGCTTCATACTTGACTGGCCATCGGTGTGAGCAGCACGTATGACGGTATTTAGCATAGTTGTATAGTTCTTTAGTGACTTACATTATAGTACGAGATGTCTACGTCGTATTTGCGACTTGTACATTAGCATTGGACGGAAAAGACAATTAGTAGGCGTATGGGACAGACATTTGGCTACCGTAGTTTCAGAGTAAACTACGGGGTCATGAGCCTCAATGTTACCCGGTTATGGGCTATGTGTTACCCGATTATGGGCGTATATGTTTGTCGATACTTCTGGCAGAGGTTACTAGCTGCACACTATCATGATCAGTGATGTTGTCAGCATATACTTCTGTCATCCACTTTACAGCTAATGCCAGGTACTTAGCCTCTGGCTTGACGCTACGCTTTATATATTTTACCTACCCATACGTACCACGGTTGTCTTCAAGTGCATTTCACTTAGCTGGTTAGTTTACCCTCAAGTTTACACAGTATTTACTTTATGGCATATACTTTTTGTATCTTGTTACGTCCCTCTGAGGACCTGGTTCCCTTCCAGGTTATTTGAGCAGTTTGGATGAGGCTTGATCGGGTGGTGTGTTGGACATCCTTTCAGGCATCATTATATCTTTACTCTATTACAGTTATATACTATTTCCCATTGTGACTATGCTATTGTAGCCTAGTGTTTATAGGCCTATATTATTCTCTTGGTCTATTCGAACGGCTGTATTATTGGGCTGTAGACAAATGATGCGTACCGTTCCCTCTTATGATTTATTTACCATGGATTGAGATGTAGTTTAGTTGTTGCATGTTAGAATTAGATATTTAGCTTGATTACTTGACCGTGGATAGTGTAAGTGCACTTCGTCGGGTCCATTAAATTAGAAAGCCCTACGGAGTCGTACCAGTCGGCCATTGCCACGTATTTGGTCCCACATGTTTTGGGACTGGGGTTTGACAGATTAGGTCGCAATTAGTACAGTATCGTAGTAGTGCTCAGACTTAGAGTACTATTACGAGCATGAGATAGGGTATAGATGAGAGCATGCTCAATCATATCTAGAAAATTTCCAATTCTATTTGCTATTCTAAATTAAAATTTTACTGTCCTTCTTCGATGATATCGTAACTTTTACCTTAATTGATTTCTTCTTTCGGTCTGTCTTCAGGATGCCACCGAAGACTAGGTGGCTGAGATTGGGACCCACGCTTCTGAGAGGTCTGCCACCTCTTGACCTGCCACCCAGACAGTTGGAGTTGCTCCTCCTACTTCACATGTTCATATAGAAGTTTTCGCAGTTTTTGGGACTCCTTCTTCCCCACCTGTCCAGAGGGTTGCCCCGGCTGTTAGGGAGGACCTTCCACTACCACAGATTCTGTTTCCAGGAGGTGTATTTGCTGACGGAGCACAGATGTTCGCATTGATCCAGGGCATGGTGGATGCTCAGAGGACGTCGGCAGAGGTACAGCGAGTTCAGGCTGAGGCACAGAGGGTGCAGGCTGAGGCGCATTAAGCGTAGACTGAGCTGATAAGGAAGAGCATGAAGAATGCTCATCGGGTGGATCTCCAGGCCTTGGAGAGAGTTGCACAGCAGCATCCTAGCCAATAACAGCAGCAACAGAGGCCAAGCACTATAGTGGACTTCAAGAGGATGATGCCTCGGGAGTTCAAGGGTGTTGAGGATATACTCTACGCCGAAGACTGGCTGGAGGACATAGAGAGGAACTTACACTTGGCTCAGATTCCAGAGAGTCTGCAGATCGAGGCCGTCGGCAGCCAGATGTTCGATATCGCGTTGACTTGGTATCGTACGGAGCTGAGACTTACTGCTAGAGGACTTACTTGGGAGGCTTTCAAGAAGCTTTTTAAGGAAAAGTTCTTTCCCGACATGGCCTTGGGAGCCTTGGAGAGTCAGTTGTAGAAGCATGAAAAATACGCTGGGAGGATCTACGCAGCATCTTAATACAGAGCAACGTAAACAGGGGCCTCCAGAGCCATCGAACGTGCAACAGAGGTCTTCCGCCAAATACAGCGTGAAATATGAGCTCAAAGGACCATCCGCATAAGTGCAGCATGTCCAGGCCGCCTCAGGCGTAAAGCAAAGGGCCTCGTCGCCTCCATGGCATAAAACTCAGCCGCTCTCAAAGCATCATTAAAGCGTACGAGGAACGCTTCGTCTTCCCCGAAATGAACCTGTCAAGTCACGCAGTGAATCTGACCTCTGACTCCTGACAAAAAGTGCTGCACGGCTACCCAGACGACGGCTGGAAATGGTGACAGACCCCTCGGGACGCGCTCCACAGTATGATGGCGGATCTCTGCATTTAATGCAGAGGATTTGGTTAAAATATCACCAAGCCGTCGTTTACTGAAGTTCCCTTAGCATAAACTGCTCTTTCGCGTACAAGGGGATACACCGTCTTGTTTTTACACGGGCAGACATGAGCTGTTTACGCTCCACAGCAGACAAACCGCCTGCCACGTCAAAAGCTGCACATTGCACAGGGCTCGAGGCACGTCTCTGCGATTGGCACACAAAGCGGTAACGGTCTTCTCGAGGCACGTCTCTGCGACGAACGCACAGAAGAGCTGCAGGCCTTCAGAACACGTCTTCGTATTTAATGCACAAGATGATGGCAAATCTCTGCATTTAATGTAAGGGATTTGATTATATCTTCAAAAGTCGTGATTCCGGCTAAAGACGTCCACATCAGCATTTTGGCACGGTACGCAGCGGCTTCTACGCCCACTCAGGATCTGTGCCTATTCGGCTTCAACGCCCGTTCGGCTTCAACGCCCACTCAGTCTCTACGACCATTCGGTTTCTATGCCTGTTCGGCTTCTATGCCTGTTCGGCTTCTATGCCTATCCGGTTTCTACGCCTACTCATGCTTCTATGCCTATTTGGCTTCTACGCCAGGGTGACAGTCATTTGGCTTCTATGCCAACCTCTTTTACACAAGGGATACCTACCTACGAGGCTTCTACGCCGTGATCTTCGTAGCAATAGTACGCATTTTGTCCCCTTAGTTGGACACGTGTCACATGCTCACTCAAAAGGTCATTTATACGCAGGCATTGGTTATTTTAACCGTTGTGTAAAAGGGCGCTATACTTTGCACTCCTCGGTTGTTACGCCAACGGAGTGGTCATTGTCACCAAAACTCTATAAATAGAGACCCCTATCAATGGAAAAAAAGTCGAAAAATTGAAAGATCGAACAATTGAAGACTCAGAGAAGAGGTCGAACAATTGAAGATCGAGCAAGGAGAGAGGAGATCGAGAGAGAGAGAGAGAGAGAGGAACCCGGAGCTCAGGCAAAGGATAGGGATCGGCGACCCGGGCATCGTGCATCCACCCTTTTCTGCAACCTCCGAGGCTGCTTCCTGTCTTCTACGGCACTTCTTCACCATCGTGTGGTCCAAGGGCTAAAGTGATCGACTGCAGATCAGACACCTATAGCAATTTATATCCAGATTAAATAAATTGTACTCCCACATGCTCGTATAGGATTATATTGTACAAGTTTGTTTGTAAACAAAAGAACACGGGTCCTGTATAAACCCCGTCTTGAATACATCTTTTTATTCTTTTCGTTTTCTACCGCAAACAAGATGGCGACTCTGCTGGGGACATCTTTCTCTTCTGATGAGAAAGTAATTGCTCAACACGACGCGGTATCTATAGGAACCGCAAAGAAGACACTGGTCGTCCAGTTCGACCAGTCTGCCTACGAAGACATGCTTCGAACCGGGGGTAGCTCTCACCCTCTCTCCGTCCAAGACAACAGGAAGCTACGCAAGGTCTGGATGCCCAAGACATCCTCCACCATTCCTGTGGACTCTCCGATCTCTCCAACCAATGAGATTGTAGCATCGCTCCCTCCGTGCCCCGTACATAAAATTCAGTCTCCCGCTACGCGCGGTACAGACAAAACTTCGGGC
The DNA here is from genome assembly GCA_036927795.1 of Iris macrosiphon. Lineage (NCBI taxonomy): Eukaryota > Viridiplantae > Streptophyta > Magnoliopsida > Asparagales > Iridaceae > Iris > Iris macrosiphon. The sequence goes on from JAYESA010000008.1 coordinate 144,170,872, forward strand.
AAAGCCTCAGCGCTAACCCAGGAGTATCCACTGCGCTTTACGCGTAGAAACCAGTCTCCCGCTACGCGCGGTACAGACAAAACTTCGGGCAAAGCCTCAGCGCTAACCCAGGAGTATCCACTGCGGTTTACGCGCAGAAACCAGTTTCCCGCTACGCGCGGTACCGACAAAACTTCTGATAATGCCTTAGCGCCAAATCAGAAGTACAGGTCACGCTCCGCGCACAAGACGACATCTGACCTCTACGGGGAACCAGATGAGCGCTGTGATCTCCGCGGGGGAAAACAAGCGACAGAATACGCAACTTCTCGGCCCTTACGCCAGCGAGGGAACAATCTGCATACCCTCCGGATTACGCGAGAAGCCGTTGGCCGACTGAGGACCTCTTCAGCTTCACGCCAGCCTGAGCAAATCTCCAAGATACGCCAGGCGAAGTCCCCCGGCGTAGTGCAAGCTCAATTTACGGAAAGACAACCTCCCCGGGGGTTATCCGCCACCCAGACGGCCAACCTGTTGTACACAGGTGACGCAGCAAGAGCCATGGTGCCCAACCTCCGCATGACCACTGATAGGAGCAGAGGAAAGAAATAATCATCTTCTTCTGCAACTCTTCTTGACCTGCGCAAATATCTAATCCAGAAGCGCAAAGAGAGGGAACCTTCCAATATGTCTATTACGCCTCCTGGCGAGCACTGTTGCAATAGCCATAGAGTTGTGATTAACTGTTGCTGCTCTAAAATAAGACGACCGATTTTTGACCGGTTAGGCTACTCTCTGTCTTTTCAGGAAAAGGAGCCCGCACATGCATCTGTGAACATGGCTTCACACATGCCTAGACGAGGTTCGAACTCAAGACGTCATCCCTCCAGGCCTCCGAGCCGAAGGAGGTTCAATGAGCTCCTCAGAAACGCTGAAGCCGGGGTGTTCCAAAATACTCGTGCAAGATCAAGACGACCAGCTTCATCCTCTTCTGATTCCGACGCTGAGGATCGCCAGGCCCCTGAATCAGATGCTGAAAGCGTAGAGTCGACTTCTACAGTGACCTATACTCATCCTTCAATGACACCCAGGGAGATGGGAGTTTGCGCCATTGAAGATGAACGCGAGGAGGCTTCACCATCAGGAAATGTGGAGCAACGCATCACTACGCTGGAGACATCTCTGAAACAAATGTAATCCATGATGGAAAACATGCACCAGATGATGCTAACCCAGCACCCAACTGCCATGGCTCAAGCATCGGTCCCGCCAACTCAGATACGTGTGGGGGTGGACTTGCCACCATCTAATCCAAGCCAAGGACCTGCTCTAGATCAAGAGTCGGCGGTTCCTCCGCTTTCGAAGAATATATTACCTCCCGTTGGAGTTACAATACAACCAACTCCGCACCACTCCATAGTCCCACTCTCAATAGAAAATCCGATACAGGCAGTACGGGAGTTGAAAGCCCAGTTTGACGCCTTGAAGCACAAAGATCAGCTCAAGAAACTGGGAATCAACCAGCCTTACCCAGCTATCTGGAAAGAGGTCCCTTTCCCTCCGAGGTACAAACCTCAGACCATGGCCCTATTCGAAGGGAAAATGTCGCCAAGTCAATACATGAACTATTTTAGTATGATGACGGTGTTGCTGCAAGGGAACGACGCTCTCCTCACCCGGGTGTTCAAAGGTTGTCTCTCAGGAGTAGCCTATCAATGGTACCGTAGCTTGGCGGACAACTGCATCACTTCCTTCGAAGACTTCAAAGCTTTATTCTTTACGCGATTCTACGAGGGAGGAATGGACATGTCCATGTCCTCTCTCATCGAAGTCAAGCAAAGAGAAAAAGAAGACGTTCGCACCTTCATCGAGCGTTTTCGTCAGGCCACCTTACAGATGCCTCCAGGAGTTCCAGACTCTGCATTGGTAGACATTTGCAGGAAAAATCTCCTTCCCGTGGTCTCGGTGTTCACAGGACCATATCAGTTCCGTGATTGGCCCTCGTTCATCCTCTCGGCCGTAGCCGCTGAAGACAACAGTCGCAAGGCGTGCGACAATGGCATCATGATCTCTGCCTCTGACAGAGGCAAGAAGTCATCTCCCAGTAGCGACCATCCTCGTGGTCCAAAAGGGAAATAAGCTCTGACGGTCAATACGTCCAGACAAAAGATTGCGGCAACCACGCAGACGAGACCAGGGACGTCCAGGCCCGTAGAAGTCTACTCCTTTGACGACGAGGATATCCCAAGTATATTCGAGTGTCTCATCAAAAGTGGCAAGATCACCCTTCCGGAGTTGAAACGGCCCCAAGAAGTCGGCAGTACTAACGACCCCAAATACTGTATCTTCCACAGATATGTGCACCACCCGACAAAGGCATGTTACATACTGAAAAGGAAGATCCAGGGTTTGATCGATGCCAAAGCCATAACTCTGCACAACACTGAGAAGACGGTCACAGCCAATATGGTCTCTCTACAGTTTGGCAATCTGCCTCCCCAGGAGGTCCCGAATGGTGCTGCGCCTATCTCTCGGACCACGATGAACATCGTCAATCTCCCTCCAGCTAGGGGTCAAAATCATAACCTGGTACCCCTAACCACCCGGCGGGGCGAGATCATGTGGGTTTATCTGGATCTGGTGTCAGAGCTCGAGAAGGAGTCTAATGCTACTAGAGCTGCGTCTAAAAAGAACTCCAAATGCAAACCATGTCATATGGTTGCGACTTCTTCACCGTCAGACGAGGACGAGGTACTAGCCGCAACCCGTTCAGGGAGAGCTTACCTCAATGACTACGAAGCATGATCACATTCAAGACTTAAGGTCGGTGTTCGAGTTGATGCGCCAACATCAACTCAAGATGAATCCTACGAAGTCCTTTCTGGGTGTATCTAGCGGCAAATTCTTGGGATTTGTCATCACCGCCAAAGGCATCCAAGTGGACCCTGAGAAAGTCCAAGCCATCGTAGAAATGCGATCGCCTCGCAATCTGAGGGAACTTAGGGGATTTCAAGGTCGTCTGGCTTACATCCGGAGATTCATATCCAACCTCTCCGGAAGATGTTAGCCTTTTTCTCGCCTCATGAAGAAAGGTGTATCCTTCGTATGGGACGAAGCCTGTCAACAAGCGTTTAACGATATCAAATGCTACCTCACTCATCCGCCAGTTCTGGTGCCTCCCGTCATAGGAAGACCATTCTTCCTATACGTTCAAGCAATGGACCATTCCCTGGGAGCTCTTCTTGCGCAGAAGAATGATGTAGGGCATGAACAGGCTATCTACTATCTAAGTAGAATGATGGTCGGGGCCGAACACCAGTACAACCCAGTGGAGAAAGAATGCTTGGCTCTGATGTTCGCTATCCAGAAGACGCGGCACTATGTCACCGGCCAGACTATCCATATCATCTCCAGGATCAACCCTCTTCGAGTACTAATGAGCAAGCAAAGTGCTCTTAATTCCTGACTCGCAACTTGGGCGATGCTGTTAACACCATATAACATGGTGTACGTCCCTCAGAAGTCCATCAAAGGCCAAGCATTGGCCGACTTCCTAGCTGCTCATCCAATCCCGGAGACCTCCAAGTTGTACGAGAACATCCCTGACGAAGTTGCAGAATGTAATTCCGCGACAGAGAGTGACGCATGGCAATTATTCTTTGATGGTGCCTCCAGAACTGGTCCTAGGGGAAGTGTGGTCTCAGGAGTAGGAATCGTCCTGGTTACTCCCGACAAACTCGTCATCTACCGGGCATACTATCTCAACGAGCCCTGCTCCAACAACGTGGCAGAGTATAACACTCTGTTAATCGGGCTCCAAGTTGCTAAAGAGCTGGGGGTCAAATTCCTGGAAGCTTTCGGTGATTCCCTGCTTGTCGTCAATCAAGTCAGAGGAATATATGAAGTCCGGAATCCAGACCTCATCCCCTATCACCAAGCAACGGTCGAGATAGCCGTGACATTCAAAGGGTTCTTCCTGGAGCATGTACCTCGATCCCAGAATCATGAAGCTGACGCCCTAGCCAGTCTGGCCGCAGATCTGGCTACTCCTATAAGAAGGCAGGATTCGGTAATCCTTCTTAACAGAGATTTATTCTGTGTGAAAAACAACTCTCACATAGAACGCAGCTACGCTGCATACGCCGATCTTTCCAGACAAGATTGGAAGAGTCCTTTCATAGATTTCATGGCATACGGAATCTTGCCGAAAGACCCTAAAGAAGCAGTATCCGTCAAGAGGCGATCCTTACGCTTCTACTTCGATGCATCTTCACAATGCCTATATCGTCGGACCTATGACGGACTGCTATTGAGATGCCTCTCTGACGACGAGGCACAGCTGATCATCCGTGAAGCTCACGATGGCATATGCGTAGCGCATCAACCCGGCCCTAAGCTACAAGATCGTATCAGGAGAATGGGCTACTACTGGCCCACTATGATCACAGACGCGATCAGCTATACAAAACAATGCAAGGCCTGTCAGGTCCATGCAGACTTCATACATCAACCGTCTGAGTATCTACATCCTACGGTTGCATCCTGGCCTTTCGAAGCATGGGGTATGGATGTCATTGGTCCTATTCACCCGTCTTCTTCCAGGGGTCACCAGTTCATACTGGCCATCACGGATTACTTCTCCAAATGGGCAGAGGCGATCCCTCTCGCGGAAGTAAAGACGTCAAATATGATCAGCTTCATCAAGCATCACGTCATCTATCACTTCGGGGTACCTCGGAGGATAATTCACGACAATGGGCCTCAGTTCATCAGTCAAGCGTTTCATCGATTTTACGATAAAAATCGGATACATAATGTTGCCTCTACGGCATATTATCCAGCTGCTAATGGTTTGGCGAAAGCTTTCAACAAAACCATTATCAAACTCTTAAAGAAGTTCGTCTCTTCAAACAAGAGAGATTGGAATAAGAAGCTGGGCGAATGCCTCTGGGCATATCGCACAATGGTACGAACACCGACAGGTTGTACTCCATTCTCACTGGTCTACGGGAGCGAAGCAGTTCTCCCCATTGAAGTCCAGATCCCGTCACTCAGAATAGCCGTGGCTAACGAGCTGACTCAAGAGAAGAACGACCTTTTAAGACTTCAGTAGCTAGAAGGATTAGACGAGAAATGCCTCCAAGCTCAGCAGCGCATCGCGCTCTACCAAGCACGCATTTCCAGAGCTTTCAATCATAAAGTAAAGGAAAGAGTGTTCAAAGTCGGCGAGCTAGTTCTAGCCGTAAGAAGGCCGATGATTCTTACCCACAAGAGTAAAGGCAAATTCCAGCCCAAATGGGAAGGTCCTTATGTGGTCGAGACAACGTTCTCAAATGGCGCTTACAGGTTAGCCCAGCCTAATGGAGACCTGTTAATGGCTCCTATCAACGACAAATTCCTGAAAAGGTACTATGCTTAATCTCCTCTGCTCGGGTAGAATATAGCGGAAACCTCAATTCTGACAAAACTACTTCCAAACCGAACCTTGGTCAAAGCATATTCTATCATGTCCATATGACCTCTGAATAAATGTGTCCTGCTAAAGTTTCTTAAGAGCCTATCATGTCCATATCACCTCTGATAGTATCTTACCTACAGACCTTAGTCAAAGCATATTCTATCATGTTCGTATGACCTCTGAATAAATGTGTCCTACTAAAGTTTCTTAAGAGCCTATCATGTCCATATCACCTCTGATAGTATCTTACCTACAGACCTTAGTCAAAGCATATTCTATCATGTCCGTATGACCTCTGAATAAATGTGTCCTACTAAAGTTTCTTAAGAGCCTATCATGTCCATATCACCTCTGATAGTATCTTACCTACAGACCTTAGTCAAAGCATATTCTATCATGTCCGCATGACCTCTGAATAAATATGTCCCGCTAGAGTTTCTTAAGAGCCTATCATGTCCATATCACCTCTGATAGTATCTTACCTACAAGCCTTAGTCAAAGCATATTCTATCATATCCGTATGACCTCTGAATAAATATGTCCCGCTAGAGTTTCTTGAGAGTTTATCACGTCCATAATACCTCTGATATCACTCTCGCCCCAAACCTGTCATTTACATTCCGAAATGATGGGTCCACAAAGTCAGAAAAGAGTTCGCTTTATTCCCAAAAAAGAGCAGAATTATACTGGGAAGCAAGAAGAAGGAAGGGTACATCATTGTGGGGGAGCGGTCAGATCGTGAATCTGCTGTGCCAGTACAGCTATCCTCTCATCCCTGCAAGCCAAGGCATCAGCGCGGGCCTGCTCCAGCCGTGCTTCGTTGTCTCCCCTGAGGGACAGTTCGGCCCTCGCCCGACGAACACCCGCGCGGGCAGCTTCTGCACGATCCAGATCCCGTCGCACTACACTCAATCGGGCGGTCGCTACGTCTAGACCTGCCAACGACTGGAAAGCCCACTCCTCCGCCTGGGCGAGCTTCTCTCTCAACTTGCGAGCCCTCGCTACATTCCCTTCATGCTCGGATTGGCACTTCAGTTGAAGGGCAAGGGCCTCCTCCTCGACGGTCTTTCTTTCGTCTATCTCCAGCTGACGTGTTTGAACGAGTTTATCCAGGCTCTCCATCTGTTTGGCAAACCGCGCAGTCATGAAGTCATATCTGGACTGGACCTCAGCTTCAATACCGCCCCGAGTTAGCCGCAAATATTCGTTAATGGGTTGCTCCAAACCATTAACCATCGCCTCCAGGGCATCAGCTATCCCGGTACCGTCAAAATCTCGGATCGCCTCTATCGGAATCCGAGAGGACTTCTTCAGGCGCTCGAGATCCAGATTCCCCTTCAGCACCATCGGTATCAGCGCTTTCAGAGTAGCATAGCAGACGCTGGTATATTGCTCAGTCAACGCAGCTAGATCCGATTGGGCGCCAGGGGTGGCCGCAGCATTGGCAAGTCCCCCTCCAGGAACGATTGCGGACGAAGTGGTCACAACCGTCGCCTCGACAGGTGGTGCGACCAAAAGAGGCACGTCGACCGAAGTGGTCGCAACGGCAGGCTCTCCCTCTTCTTGGGATATCAAAGCCTCTTCAACAAGTAGGCCGGCCCCCGAAGATACTTCCTCCTCAAAGTCGAACGCCTCCATGTCATCACCAAGAACCGGAGCAGAGCCAGAAGGTGCTTCAAAGCTGTATTCCCCGTGGACGCCATCCCCTGGAAAGAGGACAAGGGAGTTGATATCAATATGATGGTACTCTTTCTAAAAAGAAGACCTAAAGATGATATTTACCAGTGGCCAGCGGTATATACGACGCATCTGCAGCCAAGGTAGCTAAATCACGCCTTAATGACGTAATGCGAACTGTCATACCTGGAGAAGGGGGTGGGCCAACCGACATCGCCAAGAGCTCTACCAAGCCTCCACCAGGACGCGGTCGAGGTTCGTCAGCTGGAACCTCGCCAGGCATACTCACGAACACGGCAGGGGTTTCATCCGTTGTTGGTCTAAGGAAAGATTCTTCCATCTGCCTCGGCCACACCGGCAATCTCGTACCACTACCAGAGGCAGTAGCGGCGACGGCATCCTCAAGACGAAGTGTCCGGGCACCGCCGGCCGAAATTGAGGGTCCCTCCCTAGAAGGCGAGGAACCTCTGATCAAGAAAACATCCTCGACAGGCGAAACAGCAGATTCCTCTCTAGGAGCCTCGATGCCAGGAATTCGAAGAGAACGATTGACCGTCCTCTTCCTCTTGCGAGGAGAAAACTCCTTGGGAGCAGCAGCCCTTCGCTTCCCAGAGACTACCAAGGCCCCCGCAGGCAGAGGCACTTCACACCTCGGCACCGACACCAACGGCTCATCAGGAGTAGCGTACTCCTCACCCTCGTCAGGAGAAACAGAAGGGACTTCAACTCTTCCCCCAGGCGTGGAAGACGGCACCCTAAAACTCCCACGCATGTCAAAATTACGGTGGAAGGTGTTAACCGCCACGTAAAACTGGGCATACGAATGTAAGATGCGCAGCTCCGTGGAGGGTGTGACGACCGGCAAGGTAAAGATTGCTCCAGTACATTCCATGACGAAATATCGCCATCCTCTGGCTCCATCGATGAGTCCGCCCCTGGACCTGAAGCTGGTGACGGCATTGCCCACGTGCAACTGGTCGTACCCAAATTGCCTTGAAAACCGACTAGGCAAGTAAGGCTCGAAGAAGCAATGGTCTTCACTTCTATACAACAAATGGGAGGGCCTGATACAGATCAACCATTTGAAAGCCTCCGGAGAAAGATTGGTCTTCTCTCTGCCTGAATCCTCCAGCCTAATCCCCGATTGATTACGATGTACTGAGGGGACAATGCAAAGAAGCTTCCAGCCGTGACTGAGGCCCAGTGTCAGCCTACAGTCTAAAACTGTGTTCACATTCCAGGGAGAGTCCTTATAATTCAGCAGGAAGCTACCCCTCGGGCTACTACCGGAGCCAGGGGACATCACCCGAGGGTTGTGGAGAATCAACCATCCCATTAAATACAGGTATGGTAATTCCACCCTAGGAAAGCTTTCACGTCGAGTCTCATCGGCGACCAGCCCGTCAGTCATGGCCCTCAGGCCAGCCTGTATACGGCACACCATAGCAGGGAGAAAGCCCAGTCTTGCCACAAACACCAGACGCACCGCGGGACACAGGATGTTCCGGTGAATGCGGTCCGCAGATGCAGTGCTGGGCACCACTACTCGACGCAGCCATATGGAGAGGAAACCGGCCAGCTGGGCTTCCTTAGACAGAGGCTTGCGACAACACCTCAAGTAGCTATAGGCCTTAGTGCCTTCGGGATACTTTCCTATCCCGTCGTCAAGAATCTGGTCCGGAGCCTTGGTGTCATCCATAAGAGCCTCGACGACCTGGGCACTAAGCACGCCCAAATAATTTACGGGCTCATCCTTGCCCCCCGAAACTTTCTCCGGCTTGGCGGCCCTGGCCCGGTGGAAGAAGAGGTAGGACGTCCACTTGGTAGTATGGGCCAAATCAGAAGGCTCATCATAAAAAGCAGTGCACGCGAAGTAGTGGCACATCGGCTCCTGATACACCTCTACTACCCGAGGGTCCGAATCCCCCAACTCCCGATTGGTGGGGACATACTCTTCATAGGGGGTATCCCCCATTGGCAGCCTCGAGACCACTGCCATCTCATGGAGGGCCAATCCCAACTCCCCCAGCGGAGTGGCGAAAGTCCCGGTGAGCGAAATGTATCGCTCCATCAGTGCCAAGTACAGGTTAGGGTTAGGAGGCAACCCAACACTGGTCGCGCTCACAGCGGCATACAGCCCAATGCACTCCAGCTCTCTCTGACAGTGCTTCAAGGCCCAGTCAACTAGGCAAGCCCATCGACGGCTTGTTGGAGTGATCTACCCGTTGCATCGAGGATTCTCCTTGGGATATACTCCTCCTCGTCCCATAAAGTCATTGCAGAAAGTCGGCAACTGGACCGGCTGGATCACTAGACTGTCCTCGCTCGAGGCACTGCCCGGGCACAGTCCCTTGAACGATGTCACGAGGCCAGAAGGACGGCTGACGAACGACCCCTGGTCAGCTCCTTTCAGATGAAAGATCTTTCCCGGTTTGCCGTGAAGATCGGGCATCAGGATCCACGACATCCTCCTAGGGTGTGTCGCATGGAAGAAGGCCGAGATGGGATAATCCCTCGGCATCATCGGCAGGTACAAAACCAGGTTCCCGGCAAGAAATACCCAAGGTTCTCTCTTAGGCTTTGTTTGGGACCGTTTATCAATCATGTCCCCAAAGAGAAAAGCTGGCTTTATGTACTGCTCCCCGTCTATATACGTCAGGAGCTCCCCATTAATCATATTCAGCAGCGTCCGCTCGCCCTGGGCCGATATCAAAATCTCCCTTCCCTCAGGATACTGGGGTCCGGAGATAGGAAATGCCGCGTGGGACAGATCCTCCAAATAGTTCGAGTGCAGCATCCCGACAGCGGAACCCATCACCTCGGCCAGTGGAGACTCACCCAAATTAACTACAAAAGTGCGAGAAAAACATTCATTACAAATCTTGCAGCATGAGGACTAAGAAACGACAGTCTGAGCTTCATGCCAAGATTGAACAAATTTGGCCATTTTATGCCAGAAGTGTCATCCTAAGGCGTAATGGGCGGCACATGACCCATGCTTTACGCCGGGCTGACAAAATTCTAGTTACTACGCCAGAGGTTCCGTCCACAGGCGTAAAACTAAAATTTTATATAGCATACACCACATTTTTGGCAGTCGAAGCTGTTACGCCCAGAACTGGGAAAACGATGGAGCCCTTACGCTGGCACATTAGAAATGTGGGCGTAAAAGATGAAAACGTCTCCGTGCATCATCTTTCTCAAAGAGGCTGTCAGCACAGAAGATGACCTAGCGCGGTCATGTTCAACGTGTGCGAAGGATTTTTCGTCGTTCTTTGTCATCCCGAAGGCTCTACCTCTAAGACCGGGAGCGCTGCTCGTCGGCGGAATACTTTGCTCAGAATGAAGTTCGCCTTGCCCGACCGAAGACTCCCTCGTCGGGGCGGAAGAATGGGAAGAAGAACCTACACTCTTTTCCTTAGCGGAGGGGGTTTTCTTCGGCGCCATTTCTGAAAACTCTGAGTGCTCGGAGAAACAACGGAGAAAAACTCGAACAGACGAAGACTCTCTTTCGCAGAAGATGGATGAAAAGTTTTCTCTCAAAATCTCGGGATATATATAGGGTTCGGATCGACTCCTCGAATCCTCGGACGGATTCCTCGAAACCCTAACCAAATCTCGCAATTAATAGTTGGTTATGATTGGATGCTACGTCAGCCCACTACCCTCGAAAAATGGACGATCAGCAAATTCGAGAAGTTTTTCGTGCAAAGCAGGTTCATGGTTCTATGCTAAAGAGCTTTCTACGCTCGACAGCAACGGATCTATGGTTTTACGCTCGCAAGCAACAAGTCTATGGTTTTACGTCCGGATGCCTTTTGTGCTCAGTAGCTTTCATGCTCGAGAGGCTACAAACCTACGACTTCACGCTCAGCAGTTACCAAACCTACGATCTCACGCTCGATGGCGTTTAGTTTACGCTCGGAAGCAACAGATCCACAGACCCTACGCTCGAAAGATTTCTTTCTCTAAACAGGCTACGAATCTACAGTTCTACGCTAAGGAGCTTTCTACGCTCGACAGTAACAGATCTACGGTTTTACGCTCGCAAGCTACAAGTCTATGGTTTTACGCCCGGATGCCTTTTGTGCTCAGTAGCTTTCATGCTCGAGAGGCTACAAACCTTCGACTTCACGCTTAGCAGATACAAACCTACGATCTCACACTCGGTGGCTTTCTACGCTCAATAAGCTATGAACTCAGGATTCCCAGCTCATCTACACTACGGATCTCTGACTTTCCACATATCCGGACAAGTTCTCCAAGCGGTCAATTACAAAGAGTTCACACAGATGATACTCGTTCTTGACCCAAAGCATCTCAAGTACCCGAAGCATGCAGAGTTCAAACATTGAGAAATTACTCTTCTCGGGTCCAAAATTGGAGGTTCATCCAGACTCCAGTATGAACATCTCGTCTATCAAGATGGCAATTCAGTTTTTGACGGCCAAAGCCTCGACCCTGTTCCAAGGGAGTTTTGAGAGATCATTCTTGAAGACGAAGTCTGAACAAAAGTTCTGTTCATCAGAAAAACTCTACGCGGTCCCTCAGTCATAGCAACAGGACAGTTCTAAATGTTCAAAATGCTCAACAGCATTCTATGGACAGGGCCTAGTACTCTTTCTATCAGAGTCAGCATACAGAATCAGACGTATCGAAGCTGCACATATTCAGACTTCACAGCAACATATGGCAAAGATGATCATATGCAGAAGAAAGACGACTTTATTAAAGTTAAAATCACAATTATATATGAGGGAAATCCTGTCTACAGGGGATTTTTCTTCATTTTTCGTGATTACATATGAGGGAAATCCCTTCTACAAAGGATTTCCTCATCGTCGTCTGAAGATCGCCCAGAAGCTGTTCTGACAGGTTCTCGCCTGGGCGTCAATTCTTCATCCATCTTCTCCAGCAGCCAGTCAGTTCCTGCAAACTGGCTGACATGGCAATGATCACCGGCGGGACACGACAGAGTTGGGGCTTGCATAGATTTTGTAGATCCCAAGCTCCGTGCGTCACTCTGGCCGGTCTGTCTGCCTCTCGTCACCGGAGATACCGGGAGAAGGCGCCACTTGCAAGCGGCCTGGTCAAATGCGACCCCTTCCCACTCTCCGAGTGACATGTCGTATAAAGTTGCTGATTATCCCGAGCAAGGGAGGCTAAGATATCCTTCCATGATCCATCGTTGCAGTGGACACTTGCTTGAAGATGCCGTCTTTTTTGGCTCCTTATATGCTGGAAGAACATGGTCTTCTTCTTCCTCAGGTCGACCCGACGAACTCCGGCGATCATCTCAGCATGGTAAAAGGAAATATGGAAAGAAACAGGTTAACTCCTCAGCCCTTTTATAGGCAAGCGAGGTCACACCTACCCCCAATAAATCCGCCATCAAGACCGGCTTGAAAGAACGTATCAAACTTGACCGTTTCGAGCTCCATTCAGAAGACGTTTCGATTTACGAGGGACAGTTCATGCTTATTCAAAGTGTTTCAAATTCTGAGGAATTTAAAAGCTTTGAAGGGGGTCTTGTAGAAGCATGAAAAATACGCTGGAAGGATCTACGCAGCATCTTAATGCAGAGCAGCGTAAACAGGGGCCTCCAGAGCCATCGAACGTGCAACAGAGCTCTTCCGCCAAACACAGCGTGAAATATGAGCTCAAAGGACCATCCGCGTAAGTGCAGCATGTCCAGGCCGCCTCAGGCGTAAAGCAAAGGGCCTCGTCGCCTCCATGGCGTAAAACTCAGCCGCTCTCAAAGCAGCATTAAATCGTACGAGGAACGCTTCGTCTTCCCCGAAATGAACCTATCAAGTCATGCAGTGAATCTGACCTCTGACTCCTGACAAAAAGTACTACACGGCTACCCAGACGATGGCTGGAAACGGTGGCAGACCCCTCGGGACACGCTCCACAGTATGATGGCGGATCTCTGCATTTAATGCAGAGGATTTGGTTAAAATATCACCAAGCCGTCGTTTACTGAAGTCCCCTCAGCATAAACTGCTCTTTCGCTTACAAGGGGATACACCGCCTTATTTTTACACTGGCAGACGTGAGCTGTTTACGCTCCACAGCGGACAAACCGCCTGCCACGTCAAAAGCTGTACGTTACGCAGGGCTCGAGGCACGTCTCTGCGATTGGCGCAGAAAGCGGTAACGGTCTTCTCGAGGCACGTCTCTGCGACGAACGCACAGAAGAGCTGCAGGCCTTCAGAACACGTGTTCGTATTTAATGCACAAGATGATGGCAAATCTCTGCATTTAATGTAAGGGATTTGATTATATCTTCGAAAGCCATAATTTCGGCTAAAGACGTCCACATCAGCATTTTGGCACGGTACGCAGCGGCTTCTACGCCCACTCAGGATCTGTGCCTATTCGGCTTCAACGCCCGTTCGGCTTCAACGCTCACTCAGTCTCTACGACCATTCGACTTCTATGCCTGTTCGGCTTCTATGCCTGTTCGGCTTTAACGCCTGTTCGACTTCTATGTCTATCCGGCTTCTACGCCTACTCAGGCTTCTATGCCTATTTGGCTTCTACGCCAGGGTGACAGTCATTTGGCTTATATGCCAACCTCTTTTACACAAGGGATACCTACCTACGTGGCTTCTACGCCGTGATCTTCGTAGCAATAGTACGCATTTTGTCCCCTTAGTTGGACACGCGTCACATGCTCACTCAAAAGGTCATTTATACGCAGGCATTGGTTATTTTAACCGTTGTGTAAAAGGGCGCTGTACTTTCCACTCCTCGGTTGTTACGCCAACGGAGTGGTCATTGTCACCAAAACTCTATAAATAGAGACCCCTATCAATGGGAAAAAAGTCGAAAAATTGAAAGATCGAACAATTGAAGACTCAGAGAAGAGGTCGAATAATTGAAGATTGAGCAAGGAGAGAGAAGATCGAGAGAGAGAGAGAGAGAGGAACCCGGAGCTCAGGCAAAGGATAGGGATCGGCGACCCGGGCATCGTGCATCCACCCTTTTCTGCAACCTCCGAGGCTGCTTCCTGTCTTCTACGGCACTTCTTCACCATCGTGTGGTCCAAGGGCTAAAGTGATCGACTGCAGATCAGACACCTATAGCAATTTATACCCAGATTAAATAAATTGTACTCCCACATGCTCGTATAGGATTACATTGTACAAGTTTGTTTGTAAACAAAAGAACACGGGTCCTGTATAAACCCCGTCTTGAATACATCTTTTCATTCTTTTCGTTTTCTACCGCAAACATCAGTTCCATGACTTGGTCCAAGAAAACATGTCGGCCGACGAGTACGCCACAGAGTTTTGCCGCTTGAGTCATTTTTCACAGTCGATAATTCGGGACACAGGAGACCGAGCCCGAAAGTTTAAGAATGGGCTGATGAGAGAGATCAAGTCTCGTACTTCTGGACGTCGCACTTCTACCTTTAAGGGCATTCTGATGGATGCCCAGATTATTGAGGATGATCTGGACCTCAGGTCCAAGAGAGGATGCATCATTTCTGGAGGAGAGAGTGGTAGCACGGGACCGGCCAAGCGTCCCCACTTTCAGGAGCAACAGAGACCATATCAGTACCATAATCACTAGGCACCAGCTCGAGGACACATCCAGCAGCAGCCCCAGAGGCAGACCCAGCCCGCTGTCCAGTGTATATTACGGGAAGGCGGGACACACGAAAGACATCTGCAGGAAGAGGCTGGGTACATATTTACCTTGTGGATCGTCAGCACACCAGTTGAGAGATTATCCGTCTATTCAAACTCATCCAGGTCAGGATGGAGCAGCCACTCAGAGGGGGCCTTCCAGAGCACCTACTACACCAGGAGGCCAGCAGAGAGGACCACCCCTTCCGCCACAGCAGCAGAGGTTTGTCCAGCAGCAGCAGCAGCAGAGAGGTGCACCCCTGGGACGAGCGTATGCCATAACGATCGAGGAGACCGAGCCAGCAGGAGACGTGATATCAGGTTCAGTTCTTCTCGATTCAATTCCAGCACTTGCATTATTCGATTTTGGCGCTTCCCATAGTTTCGTATCTGTATCTTATGCTCTTAAGCATCATTTAGAGGCGAAACCCTTAGATAGGACTTGAAAGATTATGACTGGTGGAGGCATTATCCTAGTCAGTAATTTTTGTATGGACCGAAGAGTTTCATTGGGAGGCGGAGAGTTGAGTGTGTGTGTCACGCCCCAGTCCCAAAATACGTAGGACTAGGAATACGTAACACGTCCAGCCGTATGTATACGAACTCCAATATATGGAAACCATATACACACGTACGATGTACATGAATATCCAATCCACCAGTGGTAATATACTGTCACAACAAGTCACACACAATCTATATCTCATCCACAGCACAAATAATAAGTAGAAATAAAGAGCTGAATAATATTTGAATATCAAAGATGAGTATCAAGTCTGACAGTCGGATGGAAACAAATCCACTACAAAATGA
The DNA here is from genome assembly GCA_036927795.1 of Iris macrosiphon. Lineage (NCBI taxonomy): Eukaryota > Viridiplantae > Streptophyta > Magnoliopsida > Asparagales > Iridaceae > Iris > Iris macrosiphon. Next base: position 144,186,436 of record JAYESA010000008.1, read on the forward strand.
CTATACTGAAGTAGCAACAAGGATCTCTAAACAGCGGTAATAAAATCACAGATACTCCGAAGGTAAGACCTCCTCAGTCTGGTAAGTAGCGTCAGGTCCAGGTCCGTACTCCTGTGGATACTCCTGCTCATCCATATCTGGAAAGGGACCAGGTCCTCAGAGGGACGTAACAAGATACATAATAATATGCCAATAAGTACTGAAAAATAAACATCCAATGGGGTCGCCTATCCGTCTAAGTGAATGCAGTTTGAGAACAACTTTCCACCAAGTGGGCTATCTGGCCATATAGTGGGATTGGCATAATTCTCTCGGAGAATCAGGGGCCTACAAAGCATATCGTCTTTTGAACGGCAGAGGCCGCCAAGTAGTATAGGGGTCATCACGACCGCATATCTCCGGTGGAGCGTACGGGTTACATAAAAGAAAAGTGTAAAGGAGCCCAAATATCTTACTTGTTGTTCTCTCCATCCCATGCTCTAAGAATGCCACATCCATGACACGATAAAATCTCTAAATAACTGCCAGGTCTACTAGCATACAAAGTTTCTATCAGCAGTCATCCCTAACTCACGGCCCATGCGTACAGGAGGCCAGACCTGTCACGCAGTCCGTGATCTATATGAGACTCTCAACTCGTGTAACAACTGTGTCACGGCCAATGAACCTAATGATGCTCCATAATAATGGGGTGGTCTCATAAAGTAGGTCCAAAAAAATATACATAAGTAAACATGATACGACGACATCGCCGTTGCACCCAAGTTTCCTTGGACGCACAATTTATATAGCAATAAATGAACTAAATAAGCAGAAATAAATTATGTAGGCATCAATAGAATGTAAATAATAGTACGATGGCAAGGTATACTTGCCGGGCAAGAATTCTGTATAGTGCAGGCATCCAAAACGGTGTTAAGTTTGGTGTAAGAAGTGGGGTTAGGGTTTGGGAGAGTTTGTAATATATATAGAGATAAGAGGCGGTGGAAAAATTTAGTGGTTTCAAAAACCACTGCTACTGCTATTTCTTTCTTTCTTTGGTTTGGTTTTCGGTTGAGGAGAGTTTAGTACTAATAGATAAAGAAGCAGTGGAATGAGTCGGCTCACACGCGTGGAGAAGGGAAAGAAAAGTTGGTTTTTGCTACTGCTGTTGTTGATATTTTCTTCTCCTAACGGGTCTGGGTAGGGGCTAAACGGGTAGTGGTTTTTAGGATAGAGGTTTGGATTTTTGGGTTGAGATCCAATATGAATTATATTTGTGCATACCATTAAGCTAGCAACAGTCCAAAGAGTCCCCTACATGGAATTAATTAGGAAAAATTTATAATGGCTCCATAAATCCCCTAAATGCACAAATACCTCAAATCAAAATTAAATAAAATCTATTCTCTCTATTTAGCTCATAATTACTAAATAAATTAAATAATTAATAAAATGATTAATACGGTTTTCAGAATTAGGGGTTTTACAGTATGCTTACTCGTAATGCCACTTTCGAGATACGATATTGTACTCAGAATGGATTGGTTGAGTAGGCACCATGCTACTATAGATTATCGTGGAGGTAGAGTAATATTTTGTCCGCCAGGAGAGTCATAGTTCGAGGTCGCCAGAGGAGCAGCGGAGCAGAGCAGGGGCACTTTTTGTGGAGCCAGGATGGAGGAAGAGGTGTTGCCACATTCTTTGATAGCGGAGTTCCTGGATGTCTTTCCAGAGGAGTTGTCAGGTTTGCCGCCAGATAGAGATGTCGTGTTCTCTATAGACTTGGTGCCAGGCACCGAGCCAATATAACAGCACATCTATAGGGTCAACAACAATGAACTGACAGAGTTGAAAAAGCAGGTTGATGAGTTACAGGACAAGGGCTTCATAAAATCTATTTTATCACCGTGGGAGCTACTGTATTGTTCGTACCAAAGAAGGATGGGTCGGTACGCATCTGTATCAACTACAGAGCTCTGAATAACCTCACTATCAAGAACAAATACCCGCTGTCGAGGATAGATGATCTCTTCGATCAGTTGAGCGGAGAGAAGGTATTCTCAAAGATAGACTTGAGGTCAGGTTACCACCAGGTGAAAATAAAGAAAGAAGATATTTCGAAGACAACTTTTTGGACTCGATATGGCCAGTTTGAGTTTATGGTGATACCGTTTGGGATGACTAATACACAATAAACAAGGTATTCCACTAGTACCTTGACAAGTTTATGGTAGTGTTCATCGATGACATTCATGTGTATTAAAGAAAACCGGAGGAGCACCTGAGGATGGTTTCGGAATCTCTCAGGAAAAAAAGAGCTTTACGGGAAGCTTTCGAAGTGCAAGTTCTTCCGTGACAAGGTTGAATTCCTTGGACATGTGGTAACAGGTAACGAGATCTCAATTAACCCGAAGAAGATCATGGCAGTGGAATCGTGGGCTACTCTCAGTTCAGTGGCTGAGATTAGGAGTTTTCTCGGACTAGCAAGTTACTACAGAAGGTTTGTACAAGACTTATCTAGGATTACAAAGCCAATGACTGAGCTGACCAGGAAGGATATAGATTTTATCTGGACAGAGGATTGTCAGGTTGTATTTGATGAGCTGAAGAAGATATTAACGACAGCTCCAGTTTTGACATTGCCATCGGGGACAGGTGGATTCACTATCTACAGTGATGCTTCAGGGAAGGGTTTGGGTTCTGTTCTTCAGCAGCACGGGAAGATGATTGCCTATGCTTTCAGACAATTACGTCCTCATGAGAAGAACTATCCCACCCATAATTTGAATTTGGCAGCAGTTATCTCTGCTCTAAAGCTATGAAAATACTATCTGTACGGAGAGGGTGTGTAGATGTTCACAGACCAAAAAATCTTGAAGTATGTATTTACGAAGAAAGAGCTGAACATGAGGCAGAGGAGATGGTTGGAGTTGATGAAGGACTTCGATATTTTATTGCAGTACCACCCAGGAAAGGCCAACGTAGTCGTCGATGCCTTGAGAAGGTATCCGATGGCTATGTACTTGACGACAGACAGACACTTGTTGGCCGACCTTGAGAGCTTGCGAATTGAGGTATTAGTTCCTGATATTGAGATTCAGATATGGCGATTATAGATACAGTCCAAGCTGATGGACAGAATCAGATCTACGCAGTATGAGGATGAGGCTCTGAGGAGTATCAGGGCATAGGTTAAGACATGATTATCAGTGGACTTCACTATTGCTGATGATGGATCGTTGTGGCATGGTACTAGGATATGTGTGCCATACGGGGAGCTACGCGAGGAGGTTTTACAGGAGGTGCATCGCTCTCAGTACTCGATGCATCCATGTGCCAACAAGATGTATCGAGACACAAGGGAGCACGTTTGGTGGTATGGTATGAAGCGCGAGGTAGCACACTTTGTATCCCGGTATTTAGTGTGCCAGCAGGTAAAGGTGGATAGACAGAGGCCAGGTGGATTATTTCATCCTTTACCCATCCCAGAGTGGAAGTAGAAGCACGTGACTATGGATTTTGTTTCGGGACTTCCGCGAAAAAGATGTAATTTGGGTCATCGTAGACAGGTTGACCAAATCAGTCCACTTCTTACCATTCAAAGTAGGTACGTCGACGGAGAAGCTAGCAGAGATGTATGTGCGATAGATTGTCAGATTATATGGGGTTCCTGTGAGCATCGGCTCGTATCAGGATAGTCGTTTCACTTTCCACTTCTGGAGGAGTTTGCAGGCTAGCTTGGGCACTCAAGTTCAGTACCGCATATCACCCCCAGACAAGAGGAAAGTCAGAGAGGACTATTCAGATTCTCGAGGATATGCTACTTACTTATGTTCTGGATCTCGGAGGTTCTTGGGAGGGTCATCTACACCTGGTAGAGTTTGCTTACAACAACAACTACTAGGCCAGTATTGAGATATCACCATTCGAGTCTTTATATAGACGAAGGTATCACACACCGTTATCTTGGGATGATGTCAGTAAGAGAGTATTGTTGGGACCAGAGATGGTCGTTGATGCAGCAGAGAAGGTAAAACTCATCATAGATAGACTTCGAGTGGCACAGGACAGACATCGGCATTGGGCCGACAGCCACCGTAGACGCTTGGAGTTTGCGGTATAGGTTTTGTTATATTGCTTGTGATTACTTTATTTTAGATTGCATGTTAAGGCTATATTTGTTCTAAGTTGGCAATTTGGTGTTCTTGCAGATTTCTCTGACACGGAGCACGATTCGCTTTGGTGGAGGCAGAAAACTTAGTCCACGATACATCGGACATTTCGGTATTCTTGCGAGGGTCGGTGCAGTGACCTACAGACTAGACTTTCCCCCTGCACTAGAGGGAGTACATGATATATTCCATGTGTCATAGCTGAGACGATACATGGCAGATCCTAGTCATGTACTAGATCACTCGGAGATCGAGGTTGGTCTGACTCTCAGCTATCCTGAGCAGCCCATAGAGATTTTGGATTGCAGGGAGAAGGTATTGTGGAACCAGACTATTCCTTTGGTTCGTGTTGCTTGGAGACATCACTCTCCAGGTGAGTCAACCTGGGAGAGGGAAAACGAAATACGCGAGCAGTACCCGTATCTCTTCGAGCCTTGAGGTATAGTTCTTATTGTTCCGATTGTGTTCTTGTGCTAGTTTAATTCAATTTCGAGGACACAATTTTTTTTAGGAGAGTAGACTTGTCACTACCATATTTCTAGAGTAGGGGCATTATTGTTATTTGCAATATCTCTATATATATTGTGTTTATAGTTACATAATATGTATAATATATTATATTATTATTATTAATGATATGGGTTAGTGGACTAGACTTGATGTGACCATAGACTTTATATTAGACTAGTCATATTTGAACCCACTAGTTAATCCGTATCATTTTTAATTAGAAATTGTTAAACCCCTCACTTAAGATTAAACCCAACTTATTTGAATAACTCTTCATGACTAACCATAGGGGCATTGAGGACCTTATGTATTGTAAAATCCTAAGCCCTAGGTATGTGGTCGGCCCTATATAGAGAGAGGGGGCCTCCCTCTAGTTCTTCATAGCTCATAAAAAATCCTAGAAATAGTTTTCCCCAAAAACTCTTTCTTTCCTCCACCAAATTTTAACAATTTAAACCCCAATCCCTCTTATTTCCCTCATCTAAGAAGCCTATGAGTCACAAGGAGCCTTGGAGAAGAAGAAGTTTGCATTGAGAATCCATCTCTCAATAGGTAAAAATCTAAAATCTCTCCTTTAATTTCTGTTTTTATTATTTGTTTGGCCATTAGGGGCCCACCCATGGTTTAGTAATAGCCATAAGGAGTGAGAATAAGTTCTATTAGCATCCATCATGATTCCTTCATGGTATTGTGTGCATATAAGGGTTTTGTGCATGTTGAAGTATTTTTTCCTCCATTGTTCCTTGTAACTAATCATATTATATATAAATAATTGTATTTACTATGTATTTTATTAGTAATAGAGTATTGGGGGATTTTGGCATGAGTGTATCATGAGTATCAATTGTGCACACAAGGTGTTTGACAAAATGACTAATAGAGGTGTGCACCTACCCATAGTATCATAGGTGTTTTTATATATATATATATATATATATATATATATATATATATATATATATATATATATATATATATATATATATATATATATATATATATATATATATATTTATATGTTTATGTATTAGTGTTTATGTATTAGTTTATAGATTGTTTAAGGTGTAGGCTTGTGTGTTTAGGGCTCAGGTGAGGGCAATATAGGCTGCACATGAGGAAACAGTGTGGCAGGTATTTGGGGGAATGGTTTACAGTGATTGAAGTGTGTTCAGTATGAGGAGTATATGTGTGGCTCGAGCAAGTATTCAGATAAGGGAAGCATTGGTCTGTAGGTGTTGCAGTAGACAACAAGAAATCAAAGGATTTCTACTATGAGTTCACAGTTTAGTTCAGGGGTGTTCACTGACATGTTTGTGTGGTGTTACTCTTGCAACTGTCCACACAGTCGGACAAGGTTCCCTGTGCACATTTGGGCTAGGGGATTTGACACAGTAAACTGTTATCAAGGGGGGAAGGTCTTGTGTGTCTTGGTGAGCAGTTGTTTGTGCAACAGTGGTCAGATGAAGAGAAGCAAGGGGTTACACAATAGTGCTAACTGCAAGTGCAACAATAGACAGCAGGAGAAGTTGGGGGTAGATGTCAGGGAGCTCTTGCACACTTGGGGTGAGTATCAAATGATATGGATAAGTGACTGCAAGGGATCAAATGCAGTGGGTTAAGGCATTTGCAGTGAATATTAAGATAGGGAGTGAATTGCAATAAGTTTGAATTCAAGTATGAAATTGAGTGATTGATCAGTGAAGAAGAGGAGGATTGATGTATCAGTTAGTGTGGGTATTCATGAGATACATGTGGTGTACACCGATATCAGAGTATCATATTAGTGAAACAAGTGGATGAGACTATATATTAGTTAACTTAAGTTGACAATTAGTAGTTATATTAGTGTGTTAGGATTGAGTTGTATGTGAACTCAAGTATCAATTAAAATATTAGGGTGAGTCTTGGGTATATGTGAGTATAGATATTGTTAGTATGTGTGTATGTGGAGATGGAAGTATTTGGTATTGTGATGTGAGAGGGTAAAGACTGAAACTGGTGTGTATCAGTGAAGGTACAAGGCCAGGCTCGGGTTTTGGCCTAATTGCAGTAGTCAATAGGTATTAGCTGGTAGGTAAGGTACTCAGATTCAGTCAGTGTACACTGTCATTTAACAGTGTACGCATTATGCATTATAATGTGCAATAGTGAGAGGGAGATCTAGTATCCAGGTGGGTGTAGGATTTGTGCAATGTAGTTGAGTGCACGGTTGGTTAGGCTTTTGTGCTCGAGTTAAGTATTAAGAGTATACACATAAGTTGGTGTATCTAGCTAAGGTATGATACTAAGATACTGAGTATATAGTTAGGAATACCATAAGATACTAGTATATACACATAAGTTAGATGATTATATATAAACTACTTTATATCTTATATCTCTTAGCTTTTGAGATTGTCTAAGGAAACCTAGCCATAGCTAGTATCACCTCATAGGCCTAGCCATTAGACCAATTAGAACCCAAAACTAGGATAATGACTACTTTGATCCCAAATACCCAGAGTTGACCCTGAACCCTAGAATAACACTAGTTAAGATTGTTTTTTATTCGAAAACACTCATTGACATTTCTAATTCTTATATAGGTCATTTTCACTCCTGTTCAGACCCTGTTTGCTGTTCCTTGCTCAGGACCACATGTGAGTACATTCTCTGACAATTTTTATTTTTTTGATTATTATTATGATTCAAGTTGTAGTGTATACTTGATTCTGACACAGCGAATACACGGACTAGTATCATAGATACCTGTCATGAGGAGTCGTGATTGGAATCTATCGTACTAGTTGGGGACGGAGAAATATTAGCAAGATAATGTGATCATACCCTACTTTACATGCATCATAGCTCACCCTATATATCACGTAGGGTGTAGCTTGACCATTTTCATGCCTCATAGCCTGTTATATATGATTAGCCTGACTATTGCTCGCATCATAGCTAACCATATGGTTAGTCTGACCTCACATGTATCATAGCCAATCATATATAATAAGCCTGATCTAGTCCCAAGCCGATCACATAACAAACTGATATTTCACAACACTTAGCTAGAATTTCTATTCTTTTATTTCAGTACACTCATTTCTAGCATTCCCATATATTTATTCATTGCTAGTTAGTTTTATATGCTGATTACATGTCTCTCCAGTATTCCTTACTTTCCAGTATTTCCTTCATCATGTATTTTCTTGCACTATTTTATAGTTTTTGTCAATATAACTAAAATTGTTGTTAGTATTTGTGCTTCCCTCTAATCCTGACTGGATAACATTTTTCAGAGGATCTTGAGGATTTATGTCCTACCCATTATGGTCCAGGAGTAGATGGAGATTTTATCCCAAAGATTCTAGAGGCGCCACTCTCCTTAGAGGAGATACCACCTGCAGTCGTTTAGAAAATATTTAGCCTAGTTTATTATGTATTGGATTGTTCTAAACTTTGAGACTTGGGTTGTATTTATGTTGAGACTTATTTATGTTGAGACAGTTAGACTCTAGACTTATATTTTATTATTTGAGTTGTGTTCTAGACTTATGTCAGAACTTCTTATATCTTTTATCTCATCATGCCATTTACCTTCTTATAGTTATTGCGATTGAGTACCTTATGAATTGATGATCATATGCATATTTATTGTCCTCCTTATGGAGTTGAGATCATTGACAGGTTATTTTCTGAGTTGTGATTAGAAGTATTGAGACCTAGACAGTATTCTACCGTCGATGCGGCGATGTAGGCTGGACGTACCCATGGCTCATGCCCAAATTTTGGGTTCGGGTCGTGACAGTTGACGACGCACAAGCGGAGCCTTAAAGATCTCTCATTTCTCTCCCTCGATTCACCAACTAAGTGAGTGCCTCACTTCTGATTTGCGCCCTTCTTCCAAGTCTTCATTCATAATAATCTAACTCGTTTGTGCGTTTCGATCAACGATACCAAAATAATAAAATTGAGTCAAGATAAAAAGAAGAAGTAGACTTGAAACACTTAATGCTTATCACATAAAAATTTTATACGGTCATATTATTGCGTGGTTGTCCGCTATACATGTATCTATTTTGTGTTCAGTTGTAGCTAGAACTTATTCATCTATAATTGTTCAATGGGTAGTACATAACTTGTGATTTGATCATATCAGCTAGTAGACTTTCCAATCACTATGCTAAAGTAGTTATGTTCATGTTGATGTCTTGAAATGCTTCGTATGTTAACTTAGTATTTATATCGTCAATGGTCATGGACAACTTGTGTACAAGGTATATGGTTCCTGCGAATGGTCGCCGGGACACTGGGGCCGATTCGTCCCGGGCGGAACAACAAATTAGTCATGCTAGAAACTTAGCACGGGTGAGACGGGTGTTTGTAGCGGGGCTCGCTGCCTGCACTGCAAACATCGCCGTTAACCCAGACTATAGTCCATGATGGCTAGTCAAGACAATGATCCTTATGTATATTTAAACTGTGCAAACTAACTATGTCTTCGTGGCAAGGAAGGTCATGGTAAGTTGTATACATGTGGTATCTGAACAGTGCAGATAAAATTCATCGAACAGTGGCATATTTTGTTATGTCATTTACTTCTATGAATGGCTTGTAACAAGATCTAGGGCAAGATAGAAAGACTACATAATGATAATGTTGCATGTTCATATGAATACTGTATCGATTTGGTGTGTTGGATTAGGTCGCCCTCAACGGTACTTTTTGAAGTACTGACCCTCGTTGCAGCAAGTTTCCCGAGCCAAAACGACGCTGTAAACCCCCAGATTTTTCTGGAATTTAAAAATAAAATTTAGGATTTTTCTGGAATTTTTCTGTGATTTTTCAGGAATTAAAATAAATGTTCTTCTGAATTAAATATTTTTTAATTATTAAAATAAATATTAAATATTATGAAAATAATATTTTTGGGTGTAAAATAAAATATTAGATTTACCGTAATTTTTTTGAATTTTATTGGACCCCATAACTATTTTTAAAGACCTAAAAATTAATGTTTAAAAAAAACCAATTTAAACCAACCCTGAACCGAACCAAACCCATCCTGAACCAAACCGGACCCAATCCTATTGGATCGGGTCGGATCTAAACCCGACCCGACCCACAACCCGTACCCAAACCTGACCTACAGTAAATCCCTAAATCCCGTCGTCCCCCTGTCGTTCACCGCCGCCGGCCGACCCACCGTCTTCTCGGCCGTTAACCCGCCGCGTCGAATCGCCTTCCCGCCACCGTCCAACCCCCGACCCATCTTCTCCCCTTTCGGTAACCGTCGAGGCCGTGCCCTATTTAAACCCTCTTCTCCGGTCATCCCCACACCACCGCCATCATCCCCACTGCCGCCACCCGAACTCCCCGGCCACCGCTTCTACCAACATCTTCGGCCACCTGACCCCGAGCTCCCTATACAGAATTCGACGACCAACACTTCTCCACCACCACCACTTCACCCATCTCCACCCGACGCCTCCGACAGCCGAGAACCCTCGAGCTCACTGTCCCTACCCGACTCCCCCGGCTCCATCCGCCTCCGTCCTCCTCGACGAACCCCGCAGGCCGACCGACCCAACTCTGCCGTGCCCTCCCCGCAGCAGCCGTCGACCCCACCACAACCCCCAGCAGTCGCAGCAACCGCCGATTGAGCACCGTCGTGCCGCGCCCTCGGGTACGCCTTGCACAGTCATCTCCGACGCATTATTCAGGTGAGCAATTCTCTCACCTCGTCGTGCCGTTTTTCGAGCAGTCTGTTGCAACCCATTTCCTGTGTGACCCTCTCGAACCTCGTGCAACTAGTTCGGGGTATCGCGTCCTGTGGCGACCGCAAACCGCGACACAAAATCAGGAAAAACTTCCCCAATTCTGAAAATTTAGAATTCGTCCTGAACTCCCCAGTTCACGACCGTTTTACGACCAACCTATGAAATGTTTTCAAAATTGGCCTGAACAATTATTTAGACATTATGACCAAGTTTTTAAACCCTATTTTAGTGTAATTTATTGAGCTGTAGTTTATTATATTTTGGAGGGTAAAAATGACCAAATTATTGGTTATTTAAATACCCTATTTTTCTCGGAACTGGGTGCGCCCCCCTAAACGGGACGACTTGGTCATGTACGAACTTCACCGAAAGGTGCGCGCTGTTAATACGGACGTGTGTAATTTTGCGAAAGTTAATTTGGATGTGCGTGCACACCGAAATCAACGCGTATCCGTCGACAACACCCCGTATCGGCCCTGTTCTAAAACTCATTGTAACTTCGTGTACGCTCGTCGTATCGAAACGAAACTTACGCCATCGGACTCATAGAAATATGCTGGTCCTGTGACCCAAGTTTGGTTCAATTCTGAGAACGTTAACAAAATCCCGTATCGTGGGCCCCACGGCTCTACTTGACGGGCGATTTTGTGATCGGCTCATCGGAGTCCAGTTCTGGACATTCCATTGGGTTCGTATCGTCGTTCTGGACTTATAGACACTAAGTTTGACGAATTTGGAGAACATTATCTCTGGCACATTTTTGGTACGAAGCGGGCCACATATAGACACCGCTTTGACCAGAAACTGCCACTTTTGCCCCTGTGTCCAAATTGGACTTATGGACAGGCAATTCTAGCTATTTGATGTCTTCTGAACCTGATGGTAACGTTTATTTCAGCAATCGGAGGAGTACCTGCAAATCCCGCTGATACCAGAGCAGCAGTTGGAGTCAGAACCCCAGGCAAGTGTACCTTGCCAACCTTGCAGTTCTTGTTACACAAAATTTTCTTTAATTTATTTATATGTTGTATCTGTTTAACCTAGGACCGTATGATATTGCTTAGCGTCCGAATAATATTCGGGTGTCAACACCGTACGCGGAGTTGTGTAACGTCACTAGAGATGGATATCAAAACCCTATACATATCTTCGTGCTTGCATCATCAAGTACGTCATACCACAGGACACCTGACACTGTTTATGAAACATAATCTTCTTGAGATATTCATGGTGATTCTGTATAGGTTACATGATTCGTGACATAGATATTGCATGTGCTTAGCTATCATTATGACTTGCTGCATTAGATATGATCTTGCGTGACATGGACATGAGATATCGTGGACATGAGACGTGTGATTATATTGGATGGAGAGAGACACACAAGCTACAGGTTGATTATATTATGATGGTGTCGTAGCCTCTCTGAGCTAGGCTCCTACATGATATCACTGCTACCGGCTCCCTTACACAGAGCTTGTAGTAGTCTCAACCTGAGTTCTAGTGATGCTCTCATATTGCATATCACTTAGCTGGTTATATAGTTGCCTTGCTGATTCATTTCATATACTGCATTTATTTGGCTTGAGTTGTTCTTGTACCTTGCTATGTCCTCTGAGGACCTGGATCCGGATTATGTCCCCAGGTTTAGCAGAGAAGATCTACCCCGAGGTGTACGGAACAGGAGCAGGCACTAGAGCGGTACCAGAACCAGAAGACGAGGTGATCGTCGAGGATTTCTCTTGAGTAGCTGATTTATTATACTCAGTTATTTCTATTTGTAGAACTTCTATTTCTTGTCTCTTGACTATTGTATCAGACTTATCATCGGGTTGTTCCCCGAGTTATGTTTTATTGAGACTTGATATTGCTTTATATTTCTGATATTGATTGTATTTATTTCTGTGGATGAGATTAGTACCATTGCCCATATTGTTGTTTTACAGCTTAAGTACACCCTGATGGATCCATTAAGTTGGGTTTGTCCATCGGTGTGTGCTGCTGGCCATTGCCACGTGTCTAGTTCCTCGATATTTTGGGACTAGGGTATGACATGATTTTTCTGGTGGCCCATGCAGGTCTACGACTAAATTGATTCGGTTTCAACTTAGGAACTGAGCAAGCCTGCGAGAAGGATAGGATAAGTTATAGGATCTCATCCACTTGCTTGAATCATTCTTGATCTCTATATCGGATTCGAATTAATTACTTGACTTGCATCCTGCCTTGATGCCTCTGTGCGTCTTATAGTTTATTTTGAATGCAGAGTAATGGAACCACCAGCAAACATTGAGACTCTTGGAGGATCACCACGAGCTACTGTGGTAACCAACGAAGATGAAGTAACACTAGTGGATGGAGGTCAATCAGCACACCGAAGCAGTCAAGCAAATCAACATGCCTCGAGAATCCAGCAAGATGATATTCCGCCGCAGTTTACTCCACCAATGCCCGTATTCCCACAAGGGCAGGCTATGGACGGACAACATATGTTTCAAATATTCTACGCGATGATGCAAGCCCAACAGAAGGTTCATCAAGAAGCCCAGCAAAGTCAAGCGAAGAAGTTCCATGACGGACTTAGCTCTAAGCTACAGAAGTTAATCAGATCCATTGTAAGTACTTTAGACACGGACGTTCTTGCTGTAACATGACCCATGAAGTGCATCACCAGGAGAGAGTCCAGCCAGAAGCGGTCGCACGCATTAGCACAAGACCGAGTACAGCAGGAAAGAGTCGCAAAGCGACCCCAGAGAAATCCACCACCGAGAGCAGCACCAAGAGCCTTATTCCTTCCTACTTGTCACTACTGTGGCAAGATAGGCCATATTGAGAGGGAGTGCAGACGCAAGTTGGGACTGTGCTTGATTTGCGGATCCAGCCAACATTTAGCCAGAGGTTGCACGATGCATCGAGGAGAAGCACCAATGGTAAACCAACAAGCTCTACCAGCACCAGGAGGATATCATCTGAGACCACCCTTGGCACCCCAGGCAGTACTCTTCCAGCAGGCCCAGCAGCAGCAGAGGAATCCACCACAAGGACGCGGACAAACTTTTACAATGACCATGGAGGACGCACAGACTCATGGAGTAGCCAATGCGCGTAAGATTTAAGTTATTCATTGATGTCTAATCCTAGTAATGCTTTAGCACGTGCTGTTAGTTCATGACCTTATCCCTAAACTTAGTATTTTGAACTTATTAATAATTGATAACATAGTTTTCCTAAGCTATAGAATTCTTTGCTCCATCCAGATTCTTTTACTCTAGAATTACCTAACTTTCATTGTCTAGGGAAATACCTTATTCCTTCCCTAGGTGTTTTGCTTAACACTCAGCATTCGATTTCTTCTTGGTCAAGATTCTTTGTTTGTGTGTCGTGCTTCAAACACATTTTTACAACCGTGTCATCTATTATGACCGGTTATTTCTTTGATTGCGAGGACGCAATCCTCTTAAGGGGGGTAGATTGTAAACCTCCAGATTTTTCTGAAATTTAAAAATAAATTTTCAGATTTTTCTGGAATTTTTTTGTAATTTTTCAGGATTTAAAATAAATGTTCTTCTGAATTAAATATTTTTTAAGTATTAAAATAAATATTAAAATATTATAAAAATAATATTTTTGGGTGTAAAATAAAATATTAGATTTACTGCAATTTTTCTGGATTTTATTGGACCCCAGAATTATTTTTAAAGACCTAAAAATTAATGTTAAAAAAAAAACAATTTAAACCAACCCTGAACCGAACCAAACCCATCATGTACCAAACCGGACCCAATCCTATTGGATCGGGTCAGATCTAAACCCGACCCGACCCACTACCCGTACCCAAACCCGACCTACAGTAAATCCCTAAATTCCCTCGTCTCCCTGTCGTTCACCGCCGCCGGCCGACCCGCCGTCTTCTCGGCCGTTAACCAACCGCGTCGAATCGCCTTCCCGCCACCGTCCAACCCCCGACCCATCTTCTCCCCTTCCGGTAACCGTCGAGGCCGTGCCCTATTTAAACCCTCTTCTCCGGTCATCCCCACACCACCGCCATCATCCCCACTGCCGCCACCCGAACTTCCCGGCCACTGCTTCTACCGCCATCTCCGGCCACCTGACCCCGAGCTCCCTATACAGAACCCGACGGCCAACACTTCTCCACCACCACCACTTCACCCATCTCCACCCGACGCCTCCGACCGCCGAGAACCCCCGAGCTCACTGTCCCCACCCGACTCCCCCGACTACGTCCGACTCCGTCCTCCTCGACGAACCTCGCAGGCCGACCGACCCGACTCTGCCATGCCCTTCCCGCAGCAGCCGTCGACCCCACCACAACCCCAGCCGTCGCAGCAACCGTCGGTTGAGCACCGTCGCACCGCGCCCTCGCGTACGCCTTGTGCAGTCATCTCCAACGCATTGTTCAGGTGAGCAATTCTCTCACCTAGTCGTGTCATTTTCTGAGCAGTCTGTTGCAACCCATTCCCTGTGTGACCCTCTCGAACCCCATGCAACTAGTTTGGGGTATCGCGTCATGTGGCGATCGCAAACCGCGACGCAAAATCAGGAAAAACTTCCCCAATTCTGAAAATTCAGAATTCGTCCCGAACTCCCCAGTTCACGACCGTTTTGCGACCAACCTGTGAAATATTTTCAAAATTGGCCTAAACAATTATTTAGACCTTATGACCAAGTTTTTAAACCCTATTTTAGTGTAATTTATTGAACTGTAGTTTATTATATTTTTGAGGGTAAAAATGACCAAATTATTGGTTATTTAAATACCCTATTTTTTCGGGAACTGGGCGTACCCCGCTAAACGGGACGACTTGGTCATGTGCGGACTTCACCGAAAGGTGCGTGCCGTCAATACGGACGTGTAGAATTTCACGAAAGTTGATTTGGATGTGCGTGCACACCGGAATCAACGCGTATCCGTCGACAACACCCCGTATCGGTCCTATTCTGAAACTCGTTGTAACTTCGTGTACGCTCGTCGTATCGAAACAAAACTTGCTCCATCGGACTCGTAGCAATACGCTGGTCCTGTGACCCAAGTTTGGTTCGATTCTGAGAACGTTGACAAAATCCCATATTGTGGGCCCCACGGCTCCACTTGACGGGCGATTTTGTGATCGCTCATCGGAATCCAGTTCTGGATATTCCGTTGGGTTCGTATCATCGTTCTGGACTTGTAAACACTAAGTTTGACGAATTTGAAGAACATTATCTCTGGCACATTTTTTTGTATGAAGCGGGCCACATGTGGACCCCGCTTTGACCAGAAACTGTCACTTTTGCCCCTGTGTCCAAATTGGACTTATGAACAGACAATTCTAGCTATTTGATGTCTTCTGAACCTGATAGTAATATTTATTTCAGCAACCAGAGGAGTACCTGCAAATCCTGCTGATACCAGAGCAGCAGTTGGAATCAGAACCCCAGGCAAGTGTACCTTGCCAACCTTGCAGTTCTTGTTACACAAAATTTCCTTTGATTTATTTATATGTTGTATCTGTTTAACCTAGGACCGTGTGACATTGCTTAGCGTCCGAATAATATTCGGGTGTCAACACCGTACATGGAGTTGTGTAATGTCACTAGAGATGGATATCGAAACCCTATACATATCTTCGTGCTTGCATCATCAAGTACGTCATACCACAGGACACCTGACACTGTTCATGAAACATAATCTTTCTGAGATATTCATGGTGATTCTGTATAGGTTACATGATTCGTGACATAGATATTGCATGTGCTTAGCTATCATTATGACTTGCTGCATTAGATATGATCTTGCGTGACATGGACATGAGACGTCGTGGACATGAGACGTGTGATTACATTGGGTGGGGAGACACACACAAGCTACAGGTTGATTATATTATGATGGTGTCGTAGCCTCTCCGAGCTAGGTTCCTACATGATATCACTGCTACCGGCTCCCTGACACAGAGCTTGTAGTAGTCTCAACCTGAGTTCTAGTGATGCTCTCATATTGCATATCACTTACCTGGTTATATAGTTGCCCTGCTGATTCATTTCATATACTGCATTTATTTGGCTTGAGTTATTCTTGTACCTTTCTATGTCCCCTGAGGACCTGGATCCGGATTATGTCCCCAGGTTTAGCAGAGGAGATCTACCCCGAGGTGTACGAAACATGAGCAGGCACTGGAGCAGTACCAGAACCAGAAGACGAGGTGATCGCCGAGGATTTCTCTTGAGTATCTAATTTATTATACTCAGTTATTTCTATTTGTAGAACTTCTATTTCTTGTCTCTTGACTATTGTATCAGACTTATCATCGGGTTGTTCCTCGAGTTATGTTTTATTGAGACTTGATATTGCTTTATATTTCTGATATTGATTGTATTTATTTCTGTGGATGAGATTAGTACTATTGCCCATATTATTGTTTTACAGCTTAAGTACACCCTGATGGGTCCATTAAATTGGATTTGCCCATCGATGTGTGCTGTTGGCCATTGCCACGTGTCTAGTCCCTCGATATTTTGGGACTGGGGCATGACAGACGCGACGAGAAGCTGAAGCTTTCCTCCCTCCCAACCTTTCACCGATCTGATTTGCGTTCGTGTTCGTGACTTTTTCGAGCGCAAAGTACAAAATCTCAAGGAGCTCGCACATACCCTTTTGAAGCTCCAAGGCGTTGGTGCTAACACGCACCCAATATGGTTTGCTCTTTTGAAATATTAGTAAGGGATGTAATGTATAAATCGGCTATCTCATTTTGCGTCCATGGTGTAAGCCCGTGCGATCGACATCCTTTTTACTTTTGAGTCAAGAGTTTGTAACAAGATGTCCATTATCAATAAAGAGAACTTTTCTACATTCCAATGTGTGATATCTTAGTTGCGTACTCAGTTGCATATGTTTTTAATGTATATCATTATGCCTAGACCTTGTGCGGGCGTGCCTTATGCTCGCATGACATCACATCCGGGGGACGATTATTGACTTAGCCAAAATTGGGACATGACAATAGCGGTGCTGATCTGAATTGCTTCAAAGAAGAAGTTCTTCCTTTAAGATACTGTAAACGTACTACTCAAACTTTGAGTGATGCTAATAACAAAGCTTTAACGACACCTTTTCAAGGTAACAAATATTCATATCTATAAAAATTAAGTTTGTATTCTACTATACTTCATTATTGTTAAAAAAATATTCCAGCATATTATTCTAGGAACTCCTTTCCTAGAGAAGCTTATGCCGATAAAAGAAATAAATAAGTAAGGAATTTCTACTTGCTATAAAAATAGAGATATCACATTCGAATTTATCACGAATCCTGCGATAAAAATTCTTAATGAAATAAAAGAAGTTGATTTAAAAAATAATCAAATAAACTTTATAAAAGAAGAAATAGCTCGGTTATCAATTTCTCAACAGCTTGAGAAAATTGAAACACGTAATAAAATAAAACAAGTTGAAGAGAATTTAAACGTCAAACTTGTAGCAATATTCCTAATGCTTTCTGGGACAGAAAATAACATATTGTTTCTTTACCATATAATTAAACTTTCGATGAAAGAAATGTTCCTACAAAGGCTAGACCTTGTCAAATGAACAATAATTATCTTGAATTATGCAAGAAGAAAATTAATGATCTTTTGAATAAAAAGCTTATTCAAAAATCTTACTCCCCATGGAGTTGCACATCATTTTATGTTAATAATAATGCTGAGAAGGAAAGAGGTGTTCCCAGGTTAGTTATCAATTATAAACCTCTTAATAAAGTTTTAAAATAGATCAGATATCCAATTCCAAACAAAAGAGATTTGCTTACCAGAATTGTTAAAATAAAAATCTTTTCTAAATTCGATTTGAAGTCAGGTTACTGACAAATTCAAATTGAAGAAAAGGATAAATATAAGACAACATTCACAGTTCCGTTCGGACATTATGAATGGAATGTCATGCAATTTGATTTTAAAAAAATCCCCTTCTGAGTTTCAGAATATTATGAATGAGATATTCATTCAATATTTTTCCTTTATACTTTCTTATATTGATGACATATTAATATTTTCTAATAATATTAAATTACACTTTAAGCATTTAAATATTTTTAAATATTTAGCTATAAAGAATGGTCTTGTTATTTCTAATCCTAAGGTGAAACTGTTTCAGATTGAAATTTAATTTTTAGGACATAACATTGTTAATAATACTATTATTTCCATTGTCAGGAGCATCGAATTTGCTTCTAAATTTTCTGATGCAATCACTGATACAAAACAGTTACAGCGATTTCTTGGTGCCCTTAATTATGTGACATATTTTTATAAAAGTATTTCTCATGATACAAAAAATTTGTATCAACGATTAAAAAAAAAATCCAGCTCCTTGGAGTGATATGCATACTAGAGTTGTTCAGCTTATTAAGCAAAAGGTTAAAAGACTACCTTGCTTACGTTTAGCCAATCCTGATTGGTTTAAAATTGTTGAGACTGATGCCAATAATATTAGCTATGGAGGTATCCTCAAACAAATAAATCCCAATAACGATCATGTTGATCTTTTTAGATATCATTTTGGTAAATGGGAGGATACTGAAATTAATTATTCAACAATAAAGAAAAAACTTTTTCTATTATTAAGTGCATTCATAAATTCTAAGATGATTTATTAAACAAAAAAATTCTTACTCCGAATAGATTGCAGTTCTACTAAATATGTTCTTGAAAAGGATGTTAAAAATCTTGCCTCTAAACAAATTTTTGCTAGATGACAGGCTGAATTAGCTATATTTGATTTTGATATTGAATTTATTAATGGAAAGGATAATTCTCTTCCTGACTTTCTTACTCGTGAATTTTTACAGCAAGATGTCCAGTCGAGCCAGAGGTAAAGGCATGTCTCAGGAGACATTACGTCCTCAAGACTCTTTTGTAAGACAAAAGATTATTGGCGTTAAGCCTAATGAAGCTGGTTCCAGCTCTAAAGGCAAGCAGTCAGTCAATGAAGAAAATAATACCCCTTCTTACAAAGAAGCAATGAAAATTGAGTCCATCTTCTCTGAGAAGCTGAATTCTGAGGAAATCATCAAACTCGATAAAAGTGATATTCCTTTCATGAAGGATCCATGGAAACTTCATAAGAAATACCTGGAAAACTGTTTGATTTCGGTTACGAAAAAAATCAGTGAATCTCTATGAAGGAATTTTAATAACAACAAAATCAATCATCGTTGAACATTCGAGCAAACCACATTCTCTGGAAGTGACATATAGTAAGGTTATCATTAAAAATATTCTTACCCCTCAATCTTGGGGATTACATCCCGATCGGGAACAATCCCTTACCTTAAAAGATAAAACTCTTACTTGTAATTATAACTATTGGGATTACATATAAGCTTTTTATAACTTTCTATACTATGATAATTTTCAACGTACCCATTCTTGGTTTATTCGAATTTGCCCTGAAATTCTTCAGAGCGAAATTCCTTCATGGTTTTTTGACTGGTGGATTAAACTTGGAGCTACTTTGGAAATTCTTCCTAATCCTATTCAGGAACAATTCTCTAAATGGATTCTTTCTTATCCTCGTTGTCAAGAAGATCATCTTTTTTTTGGTGGGTAGGGGGGGGGGGGAGTGCACTATATTTCTTTGTTCAATTCCAAATTCCTTATATATTTCGTTGGACTATCAAGTGTGAGTTTGACCCAAACAATATTCCTATCTTGTCACGAAAGTTTCTTGTGAAATGGTGGCAGAGAATTGATAAAAAAGATAAGCTTATGAAAATTATTGCTTCCATAAAAGATAATAAGAACAAGATGGACAACCAAGTCCAAAAAGAAATCTTCGGTGATAATACCATCACCAAATTAAAAGAATCCCTTATCAGGAAAAATTCTCGTATCTCTGAAGATGAATTAAAAAATAAGTGCCTTCAGTTCATGAAAGCACAGTTCGAAGCCAATTTTAACATGGATATTTCCTGCCATACCTCTTAAGCTAATTTTGAGGATATGTCATGAGTTCTACCAGTCAGTTGTGGCTCAGCAATCCCCCAATGATGAATGATTCTTTCTACTTTTGGTTGGTCTCATCTTCCTTTATTCAAGGGACTGGATGATGCCTCTTTGTAACTTTATGTTAGTGGGTTCTCCACTCATATGTTGCGCTGGACGGTAATTATTCGGCCAGCTATAAAGCTAATGCGACACGTACCTACATTATTGGTGGCATCCCTGTTTTTTCCGCACGTTGTTAAAGAACGATTCATTGATGACAGTTGGACGGCACCAATGACTTTTGTTGCTTTTGCTTGCTTCGCATCGAAACCTGTTTGTAATATATATAGGGGAGTCCCCTAAGTGTAAGAAGTGTGCTTTTTTCAGTATATTTGTTTTCTTACTACTTGCAAATGTGCTTCCTCTTTGTACTACTTATCATCGATCACTTAACATCGATATTAAATAAAATCTTTTACAATTCCGCTTAAACGTACTGCTCATCACCCTATTTTCAATTGATAACATACAATTATAGATAAAACACAATTATATATATATATATATATAACAGTGAATATATTTTTAGATATAAAAAATTAGTTCAAATATATTTTGAATATTGAATATATTTTTATTTGGATTTGTTATATATATCTTTATATACATTTGAATATATGTTTAAGTAATTATAATAATTTTAACACGTTTCTACGTAAGAAAACACGTACACGGTAGTTAATTTTTTTTAAGAATATTTTAATTATTAAGTGGTTGAGTATTTAGTTATGGCTTAGACGGCTCACCGTCTAGAAGCCGCATTATAATAGCAGAGATAGAGATGTGATTATAATAGTAGAGATTTACAATTTTTTCACTCAAAGTCAGTCTAATGTAACTCATATCTAATCTAATTCATTATCCGAAATATTATCTTAATCCATTATATAAAATTGATCTAATCTAGTATAAACTAATCCACTGTTTAAAATGTAACTGACAATTTGGCACTAAAAAGATTTTCTGTTTTTTCGAAAAATCTTAATTTCAGTGCGAAAAGGAAGGAAAAGGACGACAATTACCAGGCAGCCACCGAGTCTTATCTCTCTTCCTCCTCTTTCAATGAACGGCCGCCACCGAACGGTTGTAAGAGGATTGTAAGAATTTGGTTGCAGTCCTAGCATAGCCCCCAATGAATAAATGCATCCTAAAGGCTAAAACTGTAGCCAACTTCCTACTCTCCCTGCATTCTTGACATCACATCTTCCCTTCCACTATCATTGATAGTGTGTCAAATGTGAAGAAAGCTCTCCTTTGAAATCCACATTATTCCACTGACTCTTTACAAAGGTAAAGATGAACACAGATTTGGTGGAATTGGAAATGAAATTAAAAATAATTTTGCATTCAACTTATCAACGAAGAAATGAAAAATACAAGGACTTTTAAAATATTCTATCATGTCCCGTAACTTTGTAACTCGTGTTTCTTGGAGTACATATAGCTCGTGTACTTAAGAGTTTGTAATTCATGACCATTGAATACCCCAATAATTCATGCATGAAAGCTACTTTCTACCTAAGTTTATCACATAATGAAACTTTAATTTTAACACCGAAGATTTATACACAAATCAACAAGAACTTTCACATAAACCTTCACATCTTCGGTTATCGACTAAATACTTTCAGCTAATAGAACAAGTAAGCTGGTACAAATCAAGATATGAGGAGCTAGGGGACATTATTATACCATCATAATAATATTCCCGTA
Organism: Iris macrosiphon; assembly: GCA_036927795.1. NCBI lineage: Eukaryota > Viridiplantae > Streptophyta > Magnoliopsida > Asparagales > Iridaceae > Iris > Iris macrosiphon. Next base: position 144,208,619 of record JAYESA010000008.1, read on the forward strand.
CCCTTTCCCCACTAGTTAGATACTTGGATATTGTTTTCATACAAGTTACAGGGAATAAATTCAAACATACTCCACAAGAAATAGGCAAAACATAAATTCTTATGAATCGCAAACAAAACCTTCTGATAACATGCTCACCAACCTTCTATCAAGCCACTGAAACTGGAAGGGCCGATCGCTTGAAGATCCTGCTCGAGTGCTTCCCACTAACAGAATTTTCGACCGCAAGCCCTTGTGCCCCGAAACAGAAGTACTGGTTCATCAGCCCAGTGTTTGCTGACCCTGACTTCTTGGACAACTTTTCTGCCACCTTGCCTCCATTAACAGATGAATACGAGCACGAGGCGCCGCCACCAATGTCTTCCTCGGGACAAATGCCTTTCAGTTTCTCCATGGGCGGCGTCGACATCCCAGAGATGGGGAGGGAATCGGGTGGCGACCGCGCAGGAGGAGCCAGGTGAGGCATGTCCAGCATCACCCCGTGCATCAGCCCAGCCGCAAACTTCTTCTTTGTGGCTGGGCTAGGCAGGGAACTCCTAACTGCAAGCGTTCGCTTGTTGTTCAAGAGTGCTGTCGACTTGTTGAACCGTTGCCTCAATGGAGTCGGGGTGTCTTCACGCTCGCTCCATTTCTTGACTGAGTCGATGGATTCGTCATCCTCCAACTTCTTTGGAGTCGTCTCTGCCTCCTTTTCCTTCCGACCAGACCATCCAAGTAGAATCTTGAGCCTTCTTGCTGCACGGTTAACTGAATTGTTCTTTTTCTTCTCTGAACTGACCTCTCCGTATTGAGCAATCTCACTCTTGGTAGAGCTGGAGCATGAGCTGTGTCTCCCACTGGCCTCAGATGGTTCGACCCCTGTGTACAAAAAAATTTCGGAATCTGAAATCTTAAATGAGGTCCCTGGGCTGCTCCCGATGCCGTGCAACTTCAGTTGATTAGCGATGGCCAGTTTCATGGTACGGTCTTTAGAATTGGCTATCCCTCCTGCTGACACCAACTGCTTGATGAGTATTTCGGATGAAGCTGATCGCGGGCGTTGTCTGAGTAGGTCCAGGGGTGTCTTTCCCTCGATGTCTCGGATGTTGAGGTTGATCGATTTGACTGTCATGAGGAGCTCGACCAGGTCAGAGTGCATGTTGCCTATCACGGCCACATGGAGTGCGGTCCTCCCATCATTATTCCTTGTATTGATAAGCTCCTGGATGTTTATGGAGGTGCCGCTGACTAGCTGCTTCATAAGGTCCATTTGGTGGTCAAGCCTCCGGAAGCCAGGGGTTCTGAAGCCAGCCACAGCCATGTGGAGAAAAGTGTTTCCTGCATTGTTTCTTTCAGCGGACAACGAAGGAGATGCAGTGATTAGGGCCTCAACAACCGGAAGGTGGCCTCGATATGCAGCTATGTGAAGGGCAGTGTTCCCTTGATTGTCTTTGGAGTCGATTATGTCATAGGATGCAACTAGATTGCTCACTACCTGCATGATTGGAGAATATGGATCAAAAGGACATATTAATATTTAATACTGATATAAAGAAACTTTAATTACCACAATTGAAATGGTCTATATTGTGCATTTCTTTGCTACCCAAATTGTTATCAAATTCAGTGCACATCTGACAAAATAGTTAAACTTGATTAAAGCCCTATAACATAGAGTTGTGTAGCGGTAATAATACATAGTTTATAGTATCGGCCGATACCGATACGATACTGACAGATATCGATATGGTTTAGCATGTCCCGGTCCTATATCAACCGCTACCGATACTGACCGATACCGATGTTGGAGATCTCTTTCTGGTCAATTCGGTATAGAAAATTTAACAAAATCTGATATAAAGAAACTTTAATTACGACAATTAAAATGGTCTATATTGTGCATTTCTTTGCTACCCAAATTGTTATCAAATTCAGTGCACATCTGACAAAATATCTAAACTTGATTAAAGCCCTATTACATAGAGCTATGTAGTGGTACTAATACCATAGTTTGCAGTATCGGACGATATCGATATGATACTGACCGATACTGATATGGTTTAGCATGTCCCGGTCCTTACCGATCGCTATTGATATTGACCGATGCCGGAGATCTCTTTCCAGTCAATTCGGCATAAAAAATTTAACAAAATCTGATATAAAAAAAAAAATTAATTACCACAATTGAAATGGTCTATATTGTGCATTTCGTTGCTACCCAAATTGTTATCAAATTCAGTGCACATCTTAAACTTGATTAAGGCCCTATTACATAGAAATGTGTAGCGGTACTAATACCATGGTTTGCATTATCGGTCGATACCAATACGATACTGACCGATATCGATACGGTTTAGCATGTCTCGGCCCTATACCAATCGCTACCGATACTGACCGATACCGATATTGGGGATATCTTTTCTATTCAATTCGACATAGAAAATTTAACAAAAAAGACCAATCAACAAGGGTATAAAAGCGTAGTAAGATTGTAAAAGCATATAAATAAATAAAAACTTATTTTCACACGTAAGCCAACCAGCAAGAGTGACTTTTAAATTTCAAAACTACTAAGAAACAACATAGAAAATCCTTAAAATTATGCCTAAATGTACAAATAATTTTTTTTTCTAAAATTTTATTAAGAATTATTTGTTTTCTGATAAGAAAAATCCGATACCATAATCCAAACCTGCCAATACCGTTGGCCCCAATACTCATAATCGATACTTGGCAAAATTTGACTAATACAAAAGAGCCAAAAGGATTACCTTTATGTTAAAAACCTATACAAAAAGTTTATGTACCAATGAAAAGGAGCAACCTAATGGTAGTAAGAAACATTTCTCTAATTTGTAGAAATTTTAAATCTAGACTGCCTAGCTAAGAAGCTTTCATACAGTAATTTAATAAACATGCATATGATCCACTTTTACCGTTAATTTTTGGATTTAGGCAAAGCTCTATTTTTATCCCTTTTCCGTAACGTATACAGCCACTTCTCTTCTCCCTTTATTCTTGGATGGCTCGTTTTCAGTAACCATGCATTTTGAAGAAAAATATCATGACGTCTCTTATGTAAATACGAATCTGCATAGTGGCAAAGGTAGGGGAAACCTCCTTTTCATATGTTATCAACCATGATATGAAATACTTAAGGTCAAATGACAATGTCGCTCTTTTATGTTCTTAGATATATACTCTCACGTAAATATTTGAGGATAATCATTAAGAAAATGAGTAGAGGGTGCAAGGTACAAGCTAAATCAGGATATGGAATGGCAAAATGTTTGCCATCTCAAAATCTAGAACTGTATTTATAGTACACAGTAACTTCTTTAGGCTATTAATATTTACATTTCATTTTCAGCTTATATGGATTAGTTGCCACTTGTCATCTTTCTCAGTGTAGGTTTTACCATCTATATTATCATTAACAATTTGAGAATGTGATTACATCTTGTTCTTTGCTTAATTCTTGGGTCCGAGTCACATTTCCAATGGAGCAAGCCTGACCGAACAACCAGCCATATCGATGGGAGTTTTGGGTGATTTCTCCATAGTTTGTCTTAACCAGTTAACCGTTCACAAAGGACTGGTTAACCGGTTGGGGACTCCGAAGAGGAAATCAACTATTTTTGAAACCAATTAACCAATCACAAATGACCTGTCAACCAGTTGGGAGTTCAAAATTGGATGTCGGTTGGTTGACTTGGTCTCCAAGTTACACATACTGGTTGGGGGCTCCGAAGAAGAAGTCAACTATTTTTGCAACTGATTCACTAGTCACAAATGACCTGTCAACCAGTCGGGAGTTCAAAATTGGACGTCGGTTGGTTGGTCTCCAAGTTACACATGCTATAAGGACGTTCCTTGGGAGATGCATCCTCATGCTCATAGAGGGTTGGTTGGCTTGGGAAATTACACATGTTGCATTAAGGGACCTAGGGTTCCTTGGGAGATGCATCCTTTTGCTCATAGAGGGTTGGCTGGCTTGGGCTCCAAGTTACATGTGCTACACAAGGGACTTAGGGTTCCTTAGGAGACGCATCCTCATGCTCATAGAGGTGTTGGGCAATCACCACGAAAGAAAGACGCAAGAGAGAGGTTGAATAAGAGGGGATTACGTTTCTCATGCTGCTCTTTGGGGCTTTCTTCGGTTCTCTTGTGTGTTTTCTCTTATATTGGGGGTTGTGAAGTTGTAACAATCTTGTAAGAGCATTGTACTCGATATTTTAGTAGTTTTAGTAGTGATCTTGCTATCTGATAGGGTTTATAGTTCATCCTTGTGTACTATGTGACTTGTGCTTTGATTATTTTTCCCGATTACTGGTTTGTCGTCGGTTTTGTGGTTTTGTCTCGTCTCGTGCAAGATTCAAGGGGAAAAAGTATTCAGCATTCATTCCCAGCATTAATGTGACATAGAAATGAAGGAATGAGTACAACTCCCTATCGCAAGAAAATAAACATAAAATAAATCATCTTACCTCTTTGTCTAGTGTCTACACCTCATCTAGGAGAATTTGGATGGTCATTCTTGGTTGCAAGGTTTAATGTGCATGACAAAAAGTAGGTCAACTGTCCACCAACTGGACTTTTATATTTTAAGACAAGATTCTATCTCATGCTATCTTGTGATGCAGGACATCCAAATCTTCAAATTTTGAAAAGTTGGGATTTTAATTTGGAGTTGCACTTCAGAATAGGAAAGTCGATTCAGATTCAACGTTAGGTTAGAATTTGAATGAAGAACACTTTTGCGGTTGGGATTTAATGTGGCTTAAGCTAGACAAGGTTTGGGGTTATTATCAAGAGGTCTAGTAGGTGTTTATATGGTTTGAAGATTGTTTACTGTGCTAGAAAAAGAAACTATTGGATTGGATTTTCTAGGTATGATAGAAGCGTTTTCAAGTGGTTTAGGGTGTCTCATATAAGGGATTTTGAAGCTTGGAAGGCTTGAGATTATAAGGCGGGGGAAAAGTTTAAGGTGCCAAATGTAAAGAACAGAGAGACATGAGGAGATAGCCAAGTGCTGGAGTTGCAAGGAGAACTGCTAATTGGGTTTTAAACAAGAGGGACGATGATGTTTTCAAGGTAAAGAAACAAGATGACGAGGAAAATAAGGGTTCACACCTTTTCTCTATTAAGCTTCACACCTAAGAACTAGGGTTTCACATCCAACTGTGTTGCACTTGCATCATGTAACTCGCCTCAATTTTGAGAAACTGCAATTTTTGTTCATATATCCATCATCATGAGAACAGTGCTGATGCCTTTGTATGATCTCTCATCCAACAAGTCCAGCTCAACTAAAGCTACTTATGCAGGGAGGATTTACAATTAAGAAACAAATTCTAAAGAAAATAATGTTCCAACTAAACCATCATGTTTCAATTTGGATGATTCAAGTAACCTTATACTTATCATTGTGGTTTGATTATTAAATAAACTAAGTCCTAATTTCATAGAGTTACTTTTGGTCCCCCGGTAGAAGGGGAATCTACTTAACATTCATAAAACTATTGAGAATGCTTTTAGTGTTTCTGCATAGATGACCCCTTTATGATGTAATAATGTGAAGCCTCTTGCTACATATCTGAACCAAGGTTTAAAGTATCGGCCGATACCGATACGTATCGGTCGTATCGGATCGGGTTTGCACGTAGCCGATACGATACGTCACCAAAATATCGGTATCGGCCGATACTGTCACGATACAGTCCGAAAAACCAGATATAATGGCCAGTATCGTCCGATACGTGTCCGATACAGTCCGAAACAGACCGATACGGTGTCGTAAACCCTAAAATAAGAAGAAATAACAGTAGAGATTCCCTTTCCGACATAAACAAAAAACTTTGCAGAGACATGACATCAAATAATTGAAATTTCGAACAGTTCCTAGTCTTTGTTCTATAAATAAATCAAATTTCTCTACCAAAAACACCACAACAAAGAAGAAAAAGAAATTGAGAAGAATTTGGAGAAGTTTGTGAAGAAAATACCTAATTTCAGAAGGTATCCTAGCTCCTCCTTCGAAAAACCCGCCTTATCCGCCGCCGCGGCAACCGTCGTCACGGCAACCGCCGCCGCAGACGTCCTTCAACCGACGGTGGACGAGTGGAGACGCTCTCCTCTTCGAGCTGGCCTCACCCCGCACGGTGGAGTGCTGACGACTGCGGTGGTGGACGACTGCGGTGGTGGACGCGGTGGTGGACGCGACGGTGGACGACCGCCGCGGGTTGTGGAGAAAAACTCGAGAGAGTTTACATTCTCTCTCCTCTCCCCGATTCTGTGTTATACACGAGAAAAAAAAAAAAAAAAAAAAATTACACGTGGCTCGACACGTGGCTCGACACGACAGCCAGAAACACAAAAGAAAGCATCTCGACCGTCCACGTCAGCGATCCCTGGCCTAAATCTAACGGTCCATATCGAAACACAGAACTCTCCATCTCGACCGTCCACGTCAGCGATCCCTGGCCTAAATCTAACGGTCCATATCGATTATGAGATCAGAAGGAAAAAAAAAAATTCACTGCCAGCAGGAATCGAACTCGTGATCACTTATAACAGAAACTATCATCAGCCGGCTAACCACAAAGCAATATTTTTTTGGTGTTCTAACATGTCATATATATATTATGTATCAATACTAGTTGACTAACTTGTTTTTTTGCTATCTAACCTTTTTTTCCTTTGTGTATATATATATGTATATGTATATGCAATTTATTTATTAATGTATATGCAATTTATTTATTTATTTATTTATATATGTATATGCAATTTATATATATATATATATATATATATATATATATATATATGTATATGCAATTTATATATGTAATTATTATTATTATCTATGTATTTATTATTATTATTATTATTATTATTATATATATATATATATATATATATATATATATGTAATTATTATTATATATACTATCTAATTATTATTATTAATGCATGTAACAATTTATTATTGTTATCTATGTAATCTTTTTATTATTATCTAACAATATTTATTAATGATTATATATATGATTATCTAACAATATATATATGATTATCTAACAATATTTATTAATGCATGTAACAATTTTTTTATTATTGCATGTAACAATTTATTATTGTTATCTATGTAATTTTTTTATTATTATCTAACAATATTTATTAATGATTATATATCTGATTATCTAACAATATATATATGATTATCTAACATTGAACTATTAATGCATGTAACAATTTTTTTATTATTGCATGTAACAATTTATTATTGTTATCTATGTAATTTTTTTTATTATTATCTAACAATATTTATTAATGATTATATATCTGATTATCTAACAATATATATATGATTATCTAACACTGAACTATTAATGCATGTAACAATTTTTTTATTATTGCATGTAACAATTTATTATTGTTATCTATGTAATTTTTTTATTATTATCTAACAATATTTATTAATGATTATATATATGATTATCTAACAATATATATATGATTATCTAACAATATTTATTAATGCATGTTATATATATTTCAGGATTACTTAATGGCACCAAAAAGTCGTACGCCGGAGGAAATGGATGCTGGTTGGAAACATGGAAAATGTGTCAATCCTAATAATAAGAGGAGGGTGGAATGCAATTATTGTAGCAAAATAATGGACGGAGGTGTTACTCGGCTGAAACAACACTTAGCGGGTATTACAGGAAATGTAGCATCGTGTCCTGAGGTACCAATTGCTATAAAAAAAGAAATGTTGTTGCTTGTTGAGGGTAAAAAAAAGGATAAAATAGTGGCGAATCAAAGAAAGCAAAGGGTAGAGGAGGAGTTGACAAGGATGGCTCGAGTAGATTCCTCCTCAGAAGAAGAAGTTGAAGACTTCACGGATCTTAGAAGGGACATGAGACAAAGTAGGAGAGAACATGCAGCTGAGGAATGGGGTAGACGGTGGAGTGTCGGGGACAGAGAAACAGGGTCAAGCAGGGGTCCGACGTTAGGTGGCCGATCAAAGTCAGTCGCATATCGTGGGGAGGAGGTGAGAAATATTCCAGAGAAAGAAGTAAGGAGTATGGACCCTTATGTCCTCAGAAAACAAGGGGCAATGCAACCCAAAATAAAGGGTGCAATTAAGGGGATCAAGAATGCCAAAAATCATATAGGAAGATTTATATCAAAATTCTTTATATACAATAATATATCATTCAATGCTGCTAAAAGTCCACACTATCAACCAATGATAGATGCCATAGCAGCTTCCGGGGGTGGAGTAAAGGGTCCAACTCCTTTTGAGATTTCAAATACTTATTTGGATATGGAAATAAGTGACATGGATGAGTACCTAAAATCATTTCATAGGTCTTGGGATGAGTGTGGATGTACCATTATGTGCGATGGATGGAGTACACAGAACAGAAAATGCATCATTAACTTTCTTGTATATTCTCCACAAGGAACGATATTTCTTAAATCTGTAGATGCCTCTAACAAATACAAAGATAGTAAATACATATTTGGACTGATGAATGAAGTTGTGGAACAGATTGGAGAACACAGGGTCGTCCAAATAATTACTGACAATGGCTCCAACTACAAGAAGGCGGGAATGAGGTTAATGGAGGTGAGAATGCACTTATACTGAATTTTTTTTATTATAAATATGTTTGTATATATGTTATTTATTATTGTAAATATAGCTTCTTTCTAATTATATATATATATGTTTATATGCAGGTGAGAAGAAATTTATATTGGACGCCATGTGCAGCACATTGCATAGATCTCATGCTGAAGGATATGGCCAATGATCCACATATTAAGCCACTAATACGGAAGTCTCAAGATATGACGTGTTTCATATATAATCATGGTTGGGCTCTTAGCATCATGAGGACTGAGACTCAGAATGGAGAATTGGTTAGACCAGCCATCACTCGGTTTGCTACCAATTTTATTGCTTTTGATTCCATCCTTAAACATCAGGCTGATTTAAAAAGGATGATAAATACACGGGGTTGGACAGATAACTACATGAGACTCAATCGTAAAGATAGAGACAAGGCAGATGTGGTTGTCAGTTTAATCGAGAGTCAAACTTACTGGAGGGATATTGCAGGGGTCACTGCTATATTTCGACCTCTAGTAAAAGTTTTGAGGATGGTGGATAGCGATGATAAAGCTGAGATGGGTCATCTTTACGAGGCTATGGACAGGGCTAAAGAAATGATCAAAAAGAATGTTGGTCAAGGATATAGGAAGTGGTGGGAAATGATTGATACCAGATGGAATTCTCAACTACATCGAGATATACATGCAGCTGGTAACTACTCTATAAATTTAATACCCTTCAAATGTTATTTTATAATGTTTGTAGTGATTTTAAAACTAGTTATTTATTCAATATTGCAGGTTATTTCTTGAATCCAAAATACCAATATTCTAATGATGTTATAAATGACGACGAGGTACTTAATGGTTTCCACCGCGTCGTTAATAGAATGGTAAATGACAATACAACACGCCTTAATATAAACAAAGAGGTAAATATTATTTGATATTGGATTTTTTTATAACTTTACAATATTGAATTTTAATGTCATAAGACCCATAACTGTTGTAATATCACTTTGCAGGCAGAAAAGTTCAGATTGAGGAGTGGTGTATTTAATTCAAATCAATTCCAAAGTGCTGTAAATAGATGTCTTCCTGGTAGTAATAGTTCATACTTTAAAATATTTATTAATTAAATTTATATACTTACAAAGCTAATATATTTTATTATTTTGTAGCTGAGTGGTGGTCCATACATGCTAGGGAGGAAGCCCCAAATTTGACTCGATTAGCTGTGCGCATCCTGAGTCAAACAGTGTCTTCTTCTAACTGTGAAAGGAATTGGACAACATTTTCTCTCATCCATACTCGTCCCCGCAATAGACTTTTAATGACAAAACTAGAAAAATTAGTTTTTGTCCATTATAATATGAGATTGAGGGTTCGAAATATGCAAAGATCACAAGATGAAGAAAATATTATTGATTTGGATGAGATATTTCATGAAGAAGATCCACTCATAGCTTGGACTAGAGAAAGGGAAACACCACTCTTAGATGGCAGAGAAAATGAGTGGTTAGATGATAACTTGGATGTCGATCCACAAGATATTGCCGAAAATGTTGGAAGGCCTGGAAAAAGAAAGAAAACACCAGCTGTACAATCTCGACAGGTCGACAGCGATAATGACGACACTACTGATAGTGGAGGCAATGGAGCTACACTCGCTGCTGGTGCTGACAATACTAATGAATATGAAAGTCCTGGAGATCAGTCTCATGAATACTCTGAAGACTGGCCAAGTGATTATCAACCTAGAGAGCACCGCATGGATGATACATATGCTGGAGGATCTAGCCATCATGATGTACCTACTCCTTCAGACAATTACAACAATACATATGATAGTTCATACACAAGTTATTATCCATACAACACTCCAGAGGCGGAACAACATTCAACATTTGATGGCCTCATGACAAATTTTTTTCATAATACAGATATCAGTCACTACTACCCTCATAACCAAGAACCATATCAGGACGATCATGATAATTATGATCAATTTTAGTGATATATTTGTAATTTTTGTATTTGTATACAAATTATAGTTTTTGTATTTGTATACAAATTTTTGTATTTGTATTTGTTCATGCACAAGTTTTTGTATACAAATTGTATTTGATAGTTCATACACAACTTTTTTTTGTGTATAGAAATTGTAGTTCGTAGTTATTGTAAAAAGACTATTATTCATGAAATTTAAATGAAGGGATAGGCCAGAGTCCCGATGAATTTTTTTGGCCAAGTGATTTTTTGTCGTACTTTTATATTTAAACATGTAAATCTTGTTGCTAATTTTATTTCGATATATTATGAAACAAAATAATTGGTGTCATAGATAACATTGTAACAATTTATAACTACTCACTTATACTAAATTTCTGAATACAATTAAATATTTATTTATTTACAAAAATTTTAAAAAAATTCTCGATTCCTCGACAAATATAATTATGGGTCTTGTCACTTGTCTCATTATCTCATCCTGCCATTTGCATTGCTTATTTGCTTCTAATCTCTTGTGCCTCCCTCTATGCGCCTTTATTCGTCAAAATTGAAACCTACAGAACAATACAAGATTCAATTAGTACGAATATAATGACATAGTAAGATTGTAACTAAAAATATGTAAAGGAAGAAAACGTATATATCGCAGGTAAACCATTCAACAAGGATGACTATTGTTTTATTCAATTCTAGTTAAAAAAAACATGAAAAACACTTAAATAATGCATAAATATGTAAATTATATTTTTCTATTTTTTTTTACTAATTAATTAATAATTATTTAAATTGCCGATACATCCGATACCAACATATCCGATACTCCGATCCGATACCGCCGATACTGCCGATACTGCCGATACCGATACTCATACAAACTGTCCGATACCGATACCGATACCGAGTTCTTGAACCTTGATCTGAACCCATTTATGATGGAGAAGAGACTTGGACAGTTCAACGATGATGATGAATCGTTAACACTAAACCTGACCAGGTCCATGCTAGTGTTAAGAAATAGAGGAATTCCCTACAAGATAGCATGCTAAATATGCAATAATCTTTTAAAGTTCAAAAACAGGAGAATCCAGTTGACGAGTAGTTCCAACTTCCAATTGATGTTGTGTCCGTGCGCCTCGTCGTGTAGGACGCGCGTACTGGACACTTAAGAGACACAAACACTCCAAGATATACCATGGCAAGGCAAAAAACGGAACCATGTACCCATCGTCATGCCCTAATCATGTCGGGTTGAATTTCCATCCGTAGGCCTCGTTTGGTTCGCAGAATCATGACGTGGGAAAAGAAAGGAAAGTCATTCATTTCCTATATGTGGATGCCAAAGGGAAGAAAAGTGATTCCCAATGGAAAGAAAAATATGGAAGAAATGATTCCCTCCACCCATCCAAGGATTCACTTTCCCACCTTTAAGTATTCACTTTTCCTTCCAATTTTCTTGACATTTCTAAACATCGGAAAGAAAGATAGATAGAAATTACAATTTCCCAAAGAAAAGGAAAGGAAAGATCAGGGAATTGATTTCCTGTCCAAACGAGGCATAAGTATTCATTTTTCACACAAATTTTCTTGGCTAAAAATATAAGCAATTGAATTCCTTTCATTTCCTTTCGGCGAAGCCGCTCAAGCAAGTAGAAATCCAGTAACTAGAGATGAACTCGAGAGCAAAAAAATCATGAATGAATCAACTCACCTCAACCTGACCTCTTCCGGAGGCAGCATGCAAGATAGTAGACCCCTTGACATCTCTATAGACCAACACATCCGCCGCGGCAGCGCCTTGGCCGACGAGGAGCTCCGTCAGCATCTCCAAGTCCCCTCCTCTCGCGGCGGCATGAACCGCCCTATTGACCATCTCCCCCCTGAAAACCTCCGCAATATTCATCTCCTCCTCCCCCTCCCCCTCCCAACTACGCCTCCGCCGCGCCACCGCGCGATCGAACAACAGCCTAAACACCTCCGAGCTCCTCCCCCTCGCCGCGGCGTAGAATATGTCGGTAACCCCGTACTCCCCTTCCCCGAACACGAGCAGCGGGTCCCTCTCCAGCAGCTCCCTCACGAAGCCAGCGTCCCCCGCGGAGGCGGCGGTGTAGAGGAGCCAGCCGCCGTAGCCGGCGCGGAGGAGGGCGTTGCTGCTGCTGCTCCTCCTCCTCCCGCGGCGGGGGGCCCCCCCGGTTGAGGCGTCGCACTCGAGGAGGAGGGTGCGGGCGACGGATGAGCGGCGGCGGGCGGCGTCGGCGAAGCGGAGGTCGTCGTCCCAGACGGTCTCGAGGCGGCGGAGGCGGCGGAGGGAGGTGAGCTTGATGAGGAGGTTGGCGTCGAGGTGGAGGAGCTCGCGGACGAGGTCGTAGTGGCCGTTGGCCGCCGCCCAGTCGATCGGGGATGCGTACCACCACTGCTCCCCGGTGCTCTCCCACCGCAGCGGGAAGTAGTAGGACTGCTGCTTCTCCATCATCAAACTTCTTCTAGAAGCCAAAAAAAAAATTGAATACTATAATAATTGCTTCATATATATATATATATATATATATATATATGGAACAACTCTCTTCTTTTAAAGAGGAACAATTAAGTTTTGTGCAAGTGACACGCTTAATTCATCATCATCATCATCTCTCTATATATATATAGATTTGAGTGAAGGAATGAATACCATACCTGCTGATTTAAACAAGTATGTAAGAATTTAATGAAGTTGAAGAGTGAGAGGGGTTTGGGTGTGGGGGGTTGGGTGGTACTAAAACGACAGGTGGAAAAAGTAAAAAAGAATTGTTTGGGTGGAGGGAGAGAGGGAGGGAGTACAGTTCAGATAATGATAGAGACCTGTTTCTGACTGTGTGTGGGCAAAGCTTTTGAATTGTTCATCTCTCTCTCTCTCTCTCTCTCTCTCTCTCTCTCTCTGGCTTTGGCATGCTCAATCACTGGGAGGATAAAGTGTACAATGAGCTGGCTGTGTGTGTGTGTGTGTGTGTGTGTGTGATGAGTAGAACATGAAGATTTCTTGGTTAGCACAAAGCTGGGTCGGTAGGAATACGAAGGAAGAATACTTTGGAACTAGGATGGGTGTTCAAAAAAAACTTTGCCCCCCTTGGATTCTTCTTTGGATTTCATTAATTATTCTCTTTTTAATCGGAGCCTATGCTACCCACAAGGGTATTCTGGTCACAAGAGGGATAGTCTGGACCTAATAAATTCAATATTCAGAATAGGAGCTAATTTGTAGAAAAGTAAAATTCAATTGGAGTCTCTTGATGGTCCCAATTCATTTTTGTTTTGAAAAAAAAAAAATTAAGAGAAAAAAAAAAGTTCAAATGTGCTCCAACATATTTTCTTTTATTCCCACATGAACTTCAACCAAATCTAGATTTATTTGTTTATTATAAATTTGTGTCCCAATATGTATTTTTCAGTCCCATCCATTGGAGATGCTTTTATGACTGACTAGTTGTAAGGGTGCTCGACATGTGGACCAGGGTATGGGTAAGAGTTGATCTTCATCCACATGCAATTTGCACATTATAGTTTTGAGTCTATTTTGGAGTGTATGCAGCGACAAGAATAGATAGAGAACCGATTATTGGAGGATCAAACAGTCTTTTTAGTGAGATTTTTGACGTGAAAAATTCTTGCAGGAAAAACCAAGGGATGATCGGAGTCCAATCCTGAAAAGCCTCTACTAATGGAATAAGAAATACACCGACTCCTTACAAACTTCTCACCGATCCAAACGGATCACCACAACTCTTTTGGAACAGAAAATAGATTATAACCACGAAGAAGAAAGACAACGAGAAATACCCGAAACTGATCTCCTTCTTTGAAACGACCTACAATCATTCTTTCTCCTCTACAATGTTGCAATGACACTCTTGCCTCATTTTCTCTTCTTGTTGCTATATATTTTTTTATAGAGAGAGAGATATATATTTTAGGGCCATGAGACACCTATATATAGTCTCAAACCCACAACTAGCATTCTTATTATAGATAGGAATATCCAATCCAAATTCAAATCCATTGACATATTCCTATTATATGTAGGAATATCCAATCCAAATCCATTGAGATATTCCTATTATATTTAGGAATGTCCAATCCAAATAAATTGAGGTATTCCTATTATATGTAGAAATACTCAATCCTACTCCGGGGTATTTTTCACATAGGTTGAGAACCCCACCCACTCCAACAAATTTTCTCCTTCACAACTATGTGGAGGGGGTCGTCATCCCAATGATCCGCCTTCAGTACTCAAAACTTTCCTCTTGGTAGAACCTTTGTGAACATATCTGCTTCGTTGTCATCTGTATGAAACTTCTCAAGCGCCGCTTCCTTCTTGTCAACCACATCCCGTATCCAATGATACCGGTATCAATGTGCTTGGACCGCTATAAAATGTCTGGTTCTTCACAAAATGAATAGCACTCTGACTATCGCAAAGCAAAGGATAATGCTCCTGTTTTAGCCCAATTTTCTGCAGCAACTTTTTCATCTACAACAACCCCTTGCAAGCCTCCGTCGCCGTAATGTATTCTGCCTCTGTCATCGACAAGGCAACACACTTCTGTAAACGTGACTGCCACAATACTGCTCCACCAACAAACATCATCACATAGCCCTAAGTCGATCGCCTCGTCTCTACATCTACAACCATATCAGCGTCGGTATATCCAACCAGCTTCGGTTCGTCACCACCAAATAAAAGTCTCAAATCGGCAGTACCTTGAAGATATCGTAGAATCCACTTGACCCCACTCTAATGTACCCTTCCAGGATTGAAAGTGTACCTGCTAACTGTGCTGACTGTGTAGCGCCCCGTTCTCCCGGTGCGGAGAGCGCGGCTAAGAAACACAAGACGGTATCGTTCGATCGGGATAGATTGAATTAAGAACTCGTCCTCGTTATGGATTTGTTTCTTCGGAATCGATTCCCATATTCAGTAGACTGCGCCCCAAGGATCGGCTTAGCGGCAGAGTCAGGAGGAACCTCTTCGCTGCTATCTTTTATTATCTCGGTTTTCGATGTCGCTTGTTGCTTTCGTGCTTTGAGTTGGTTTTGGGATTTGCTTGTTTTCCTTGAACGGTTTCGATGGTTTTCATTATTTTCGTTCATTGACTTGCACTTCTATTCCGAGATTGGAAAGAGAGGAAGAAGTATTAATCGAGTTGTTCGTGTGCAGGTGAACGAGCAGTAGGCGGCTTGCGAGCGGAGTCGTGAAGCGCCTCTTTCCTTCTTCCTTCCAAAATCTAAGTGAGTGGCTACCAACCCGATTAGCTAGCCCTGCTTCCATGCTTCACTCCTTTGCCCCGATCAAACGATACCAAGTAATAACTAAAAGAAACCAAGATAAAAGAGAATAGACTTGGTACTTATGCTTGTAAATGAAACTTGTGAACGGTTATATCTTTGCATGCTTGTTCATTCAAAAATGTTCATCAAATGCATAGATACAAGTTTAAACGTATATCCTGATGCATGAATATAACGTAGTTGCAATGTAAAATGAATCATGCAATACCGTTTGTCTTGTACTCACGTAGCCTCCGGGCGAATGCTTGTTAACGTAGCCTCCGGGCGAATGCTTGTTAACGTAGCCTTAGTGTGCGATCACGGACAACTTGTGCACAAGGTATAGTTCCTGCGGGTGGCTGCTGGGGCACTGGCACCGTTCCGGCTCCGGACGGAACTAACGTTTAGTCTCACGTACTAGGACAGGGTAGTATGCGGCGCCTAACGTTCTTGCACGTAGCAAACCATCTTCGTCACAGACTAGTGTCCATTATGGCAATCAAGCCAGTGATCATCTTGTATATTTAAACCTGTTGCATACTAACTTGTATCTTCGTGGCAGGGAAGGCATGGTAAGTATTGTGCAGGTAATTCAGACGGGCAGGTAAAATCCACCGAACGGTGGCACGTTCATTTCAGTAAATTCTATATGCTGCTTACTTATAAATGAACTAAGGTAAGATAGAAACCCACAAATGTGCATGCTTCATTAAAACAACGTGTTGATTGGTATAGTTCGGCTAGCTCGCCTTCACCAGCATGTTTCGATATGCTGACCCTCGTTGAAACAGGTTCTCCGCACTAAGGCGAACCGAGCGAGGAGCCAAAGTCGTCTTCCCGATCCAGTCCAGCTGTTAGCGCACCTTCACCGCGCCCTCGAAGCCTTTTGAAGTCCGAAGCTGCAACTCTTCATACACAAATGCAGCTCCGTGGCAAAGCTATCCTCCAGCCTGGAGGTCTTTATTATTTTGAGTTTATAAAGGGATATAATGTACAGGACTGCTATCTCATTTTGAGTTATCTCTTTTGTAAGCCGTTCGGCATATTAGCTGACTCGTTCAGGAGTTTGTAATAGATGTTCATTATTAATAAAGAGAACTTTTCCATATTTCAAATCTGTGTTTCAATTTATCTGCGTACTCTGAATATATGGTTGCTATGCAAATCATTAAAGCCTTGTGCGGGCGCAACTCCAGGCCCGCACGGCGGTCACGATTCGGGGGACGCCTCAAACGATTCTAAGGAATTGGGTCGTGACATAGTGGTATCAGAGCACAGATTCAAGTTCCTTAGACTTCGTACTGGAAAAGTTTCTTTAACGATCAATTCCTGTGCGAACTCTTGAACTCGCTAGGCCAAAATGAGATACGTTCATGCAATAAGTCCATAATACATTATGATTCTAATGTAATTTACCTTCTTTTGAAGGAATGGTACCAGCGCAATCTGCAGCGCAACCACCGAACGAAACACAAGAAAGCAGTTCGGGTAATTCGGGAAGCTCTCGGAGTCAACGAGGCATGTCTCAAGTCGACCCGCTTGAGCGGGTAATGCAAATGTTAGAATCGCAACGACAAAGAGATGATGCTCGTCAAGCCAAGTTCGAGAGTAATCTAGAGACCCGATTCTCAGTCCAACAAAAGCAGGTAGATGCCCTGCAACAGATCGTTCAGACTTTGGCTGCCAACCATTCCGCCGCAACAGCAACGACTCCGGTGGAATAGCCCGTGCTTGAAGTGGAGACGCCTCAAATCCCAAGGCCGAGGGACGTGACTGCCTTCAACTTGGGCCATTTCAAGAAAGTCTGCAACACCCCATTCAACGGGACTGAGGACCCAGTGATAGCTCTAGAATGGCTAGCCGAGCTTGAAGATCACTTCGCTCTAGAGGTCCCCGAAGATAAGCGCGTAACGCCCCACAACCGCTCGGAGCGTTACGCTGAGTCGGACTGAATAAATCAAATGCTGGTTACATTTGAAATGTCGGATTTCGGGAAGAAGGATTAATCGAGTTGGTTTCAATGTGCAGATGGCTAGCGGGATCGATGGAAATCAGGTGTTCGTTCAGAACAGTACTGAATAGCTGGATGGAAACGATAATACCGTCTTCCTTAGTCCGATCGGTCGGATGATTTGGAGAGCACGGCCTGCTCGCACGGTCATACCAGTTGAGTAGATCGCGCTTGCATCAGACCACGGGTTCAAGGGATTGGCCGTATCGGCAGGACAGGATGCCTAACGGATTCAAACAATGTGAGTGGGCTCTTTCCCTTCTCCTCTACTCCTTCATGCCTAATAATATGGAAAACACGTAATGGCTTGAACACTTGGGCTGAAACATCGGGAAGCACTACACTGAGGCGTACATAGAGTGTGCGTCGTTGGCTTGGTAGGATTGTGGCTTGAATGATTTTACGCGTTGGATAGTTGGTGCGATAGTTGGGTTATACGTTTGAGGCGATCGGTTGGATACTTGGGATTATGCTTGGACGGTTGGAAATATACGAGTTGGAAGGATACTTTGAGGCAAATGGAAATATGGGAATATCGGGAATTTGGGCGAGCGAGCGTGCATCCGTGCACGAATATCACTGGGTCGCTTTGTCTTACAAAGCGAGCAGTTGTGGTTCGAAACCGAACAACTACATCAGCGAGGTATGGTGCCGCTTGATGGGGCATTGTGCCACGAATGGGGCATTGTGCCACTGAGACGGCATTATGCCATGGGATTGCTTTGAGCATGGGTGTTGCACCATTTCAGAATACATTGCTGTAAAGCGGCAATGTGAAACACTGGGTATTTTGGTGCCTTGGGCTATATGTATTGAGGTCGAGATTTGGACTTCTTGGAAGAACATGTTGGAAGAATGGTTATTGATGCTTCGGTTGGGTTATCGATGGAACGAGTCTAGGATCGCTTGGTGGGGCGAGAATGTTCAATCCTCTCGTCATACCTACGTGTGTCTGCATGTCACGGACAACTTGTGCAAAGGTTTGGCACTTTCCCCGAAACGGTTTTTATCCGGGGCACTGGAGCCGTTTCGATCCGGAGGGAAATATTCGATTCGCGTTCAGTTGCGATGCATTATGGGACCTCCAGCGGGGCTTGCTACCCGGGCTGATAGGGCGCGCCGTAATGCTTGAGATATGTCCTGTATGGCTCTGCCAGTGACTTCATATAGATAAGAGTTGGCTTGCTTTACTTTGGTTGGTTTGTGCATCGTGTAGGCGTGGCCACCTTGCCTCGGCAAGAGTGTGCACTCGAGAGTGGGATATAAACTTTGGTTGAGAATGGATATTGAGGCGAGACTGATGGTTCGATATGTTATCGTGCAAGCGATGACATTGAGTTAGACGGGTCGGCTATATATAAATTGCTTGTCGTTTGATTTGAGAATGAATGCTTGCATGCTTAAACTGCTTTACTGCTTTCCTTAACATGTCATCCATATGCCATGAAACGAATCTAGGATTCAACTAGAAAGATCACCATATAACTGTGTGCATTCACTATTTTTTTACTTAGTGTCGGCTTAGACGAGTGGGTTACCCCGCTCACCAGTACGGTTGTGTACTGACCCACGTTTGTGGACAATATTTCAGGTACACAGACGTAGTGGCGCTGCTTGGATATACGGGACAAGATGTATGAACTGTAAGTACCTTTGTGGGCTAGAGAAAGAGCAAGAGTTATTTCATCGTCTCCGTGGCATTGACTCGGGGCATCTCATTTGGACCCTATCGTGAGCTTCGCTGCGTATACTCTGATGTGTGCTTGGTACACAATTGGCTTCCGCTGTAACTTGGTTGTTTCGATGATAACTTTTGTGTTTAATAACATCGCCTTGTACGAGCGCAACTCCAGGCTCGTACGGCATCACGTCCCGAATAGAACGATTGTCCCGCGGGAGAGCTGCAACGTGGTGATTTCACGTTCAGCGGGGACTATTGGGCTTGCGGGAGTTTGGGGCATGACAGATTGGTATCAGAGCGCCCGGTTCATTTCTTCGGACTTGGTCCTTCGCTTCATCACAAACTCTAAATAGCTTCCGCGTGTCGTTTAGCTCTTGACTCTACTCGGTGCCGCATCGGATGTTTCATGCAATAAGTCTATTTATTGCTAGTTGTGGCTGCATATTATTCTTGTTGGGTTGCCTTGGTTGGTTTTCGTAGGATCGCTTAGCCTCGTTAGGCGTTGTTGCATTCGTGCAGCAAGTTGGTTGGCGTTGTTGCATTTGTGCAACAAGTGTGGGCTTTCGTTGGGTTGGCTTATCGTTCGGGAGTTCTGATTGCCTCAATGGATCAGTTGGTTGGCTAACGAGATTTGATTATGCGGCATGTTTTGGGTAGAAACATTCGATGATAATAGATTCTTGCACGAGTTGCTCGTCAAGCGATTGTGTTGGATAGAAGTTGGAATTTTGGCTGTGGCGCATCGGTTGAGCAAGTCTGAGTTTGGCTCGGGAATATCAGGATAAGTTGGAACGAGTTGCTCGTATAACAGATGTGTGAAACCGTTGGATGTTCGGTTGGACTATTTGGAAGACAATCATTGCACGATTGCTCGTGCTGTGAAAGTATCAGACGGTTTGGGAAATGTTGGAAGCATCGAGAATGGAACATAGCACGAGTTGCCTAACGAGATTGATGGTTAAAGAATTGGCTAAGTTTTTGTGTCAGACTTAAGATGGGGAATGGCATGATCACACCTAAGGGATGGTTCGAACGGATTTTTGGATTCGTGTAAGGAAACGTAATATGAGTAGCGAATTGATTCGAAGTGGTATATAGGATGAAATGTGTTAAGCAAGGCATTGGAAATATTTTGGTTGGACATCTATTGGAATTGCCTGAACGGACTCGGATAACGAATACAAGTCGGTTGGTGCAAATCGATTGAGTTGGAAAGAGTAAAAATGGAGCAAGCGAATATTGAGTTATGATTCGGCAGAATCACCTCGGAATAGTCGGTTTGGGATAGACGCTGGTTGACGCAGATTTTGCACGAGGGCAACTATATTTCCAAGTGGTATATGGTGCAATGGAATTTGACTCGGGTATCCTTCGATACATTAGACTTGAGAACTCAAGGACGGAGTCGTGCAAATGGAAGTATCATTGGGCTTAAAAGATGGGCGAAACCGGAACGAACATTTGGGTTATGCTTGAGCAAAACGATAGGATTATCGGAAGGATAGCGAGCACGAACTACGATTTTGGGCAACACATTTGAGCTGTTGGTTGAGCAAAGAAATACGATATTGGTCTGGAGGGACAATGAGATGGATTCACACAAACTTGAAAGATTTTGGATATTGTTGCTCGAGAAGTCGACTCAGGTTTAGCAAAAATAGAATTTGGGGAAAATGGTGCAACAATGGTAGACGGATTCTCCGGAAGACGTGGACGGATTGTGGCAACAACGGAAGGCAAAGATTTTGGCGGACAGGCTTTTAAAGATAGCTAAATATGGGAGCAACGTTGGAACAAATCACTGTGCTGCTCGAGTAAATTGGACGTGCATTGTGGAACGCAGTAAATGGATAAGAATTGGAGCAAGTCTTGGGTTTTAAGAATCATTGCAATTTGTAGTGCGAGAATCGAACATGCAATTCGGAAATTTGATGGATTCAGGGCAGAACGATGGATTGATGGTAGACGATTTCAACGAGCACATTGCTCGGATTCGGGAGTTCGCTCGGATGGGATGGTTGGAATTTTGATTCGGATTTGCAGATGAGATATAGCATGGTTTATAGTAACTGTCTATCGTGATAATTATAATTGTCGAGCGTAGCTTCGGGACAGCTGACCCTAAGCGACATTGCCCGTCGAATCGGATATGAATATAGTAGACCCATAGAACGACCCTTGAGGCGGCGTATTTGGAAATGCGTCGAGGGCAGATGTGAGCAATGAGATTTGGCTTATCGACTGAGTGTTGGATTTGAGAGACCCTTGGGATAGTCTTCAGCTGAAGATGCAGCCAGAAGATCGAAGCGATGGTGGAAGTAGCCTAGTCAACTGATGAGATTCAGAGTCACAGATTTTTGTAGATGGCATCGCCTCTGACTCATCGTGCTCTGGAAGGGAATAGCATTTATATGAATGGACGACTGTGGCGGCTCGTTCAAATCAAATCTTTGCGAATACTGGAAGGGACAGATGTGCCTCAGATTTACAAGATGTCTCGGAACTTAGTCTGGGAAACGTGCTCGTTCGGAAGGCAAAGGTGATATTCTATGCTTCGAGGCAGTGGAAGCAGCGCGAAGAACTATTCCATGCGCAACCTAAGAATTGTGGCGAGTGTGTCCACGTTAAAATCGTAGCGACACAATCCCTTTGGCGTGGCGGCGAGATCTTCGTGGATCACACGAACCTCAATATAGATGTTCACCCTGTGAGATTTTGAGATGGCAAGAAATGTGTTGGACTGAGCTGATCTAAGCAAAGTTGATATTTGGGTAAGTCGCATAGCTGGGATAGATCAGTTAAGATGATCGTTCGGTGCACGAGATAATATTTTGAGATGTTGCTAGTACTGATTTTCAAAAATAGTTGGATGGATTGAGTTGGAACACGAACTAATTTATTCGGTAGAAAATCTGCATAATTGAGAATAGTTCTCAAGTGAATGTGTTGGAATAGGAATTATGATTTGGTTCAATTGGGAGCAAAGCAAATGGACGCCTCGAACATAAAGATACCCTTGTAACTTGTTCAAATTTGCTATCGCAAAGTTCGGCTGAAATACATGTATTTTAGGGACGCCTTAAATACGTATACGATCCAAAACTAAGCGATACGAGAAATTCGTGTTGAGCTGCAAGGAGGATGTGGGAATTCGTAAAAATTTATTCGAGCGTTCAGCAGAACGAGATGTTGTGTCAGAAATAGTGAATATGTGAGTTGCTTAGAGCAGATCCATGGAATTGGATTGTGGCATACTAGTAAGGAATGAGTACCAGCACGGTTCGTGGACGAACCTGATTCTAAGTGGTATATTATGTAACGCCCCGCAACCGCTCGGAGCGTTACGCTGAGTCGGACTGAATAAATCAAATGCTGGTTACATTTGAAATGTCGGATTTCGGGAAGAAGGATTAATCGAGTTGGTTTCAATGTGCAGATGGCTAGCGGGATCGATGGAAATCAGGTGTTCGTTCAGAACAGTACTGAATAGCTGGATGGAAACGATAATGCCGTCTTCCTTAGTCCGATCGGTCGAATGATTTGGAGAGCACGGCCTGCTCGCACGGTCATACCAGTTGAGTAGATCGCGCTTGCATCGGACCACGGGTTCAAGGGATTGGCCGTATCGGCAGGACAGGATGCCTAACGGATTCAAACAATGTGAGTGGGCTCTTTCCCTTCTCCTCTACTCCTTCATGCCTAATAATATGGAAAACACGTAATGGCTTGAACACTTGGGCTGAAACATCGAGAAGCACTACACTGAGGCGTGCATAGAGTATGCGTCGTTGGCTTGGTAGGATTGTGGCTTGAATGGTTTTACGCGTTGGATAGTTGGTGCGATAGTTGGGTTATACGTTTGAGGCGATCGGTTGGATACTTGGGATTATGCTTGGACGGTTGGAAATATACGAGTTGAAAGGATACTTTGAGGCAAATGGAAATATGGGAATATCGAGAATTTGGGCGAGCGAGCGTGCATCCGTGCACGAATATCACTGGATCGTTTTGTCTTGCAAAGCGAGCAGTTGTGGTTCAAAACCGAACAACTGCATCAGCGAGGTATGGTGCCGCTTGATGGGGCATTGTGCCACGAATGGGGCATTGTGCCACTGAGACGGCATTGTGCCATGGGATTGCTTTGAGCATGGGTGTTGCACCATTTCAGAATACATTGCTGTAAAGCGGCAATGTGAAACACTGGGTATTTTGGTGCCTTGGGCTATATATATTGAGGTCGAGATTTGGACTTCTTGGAAGAACATGTTGGAAGAATGGTTATGGATGCTTCGGTTGGGTTATCGATGGAACGAGTCTAGGATCGCTTGGTGGGGCGAGAATGTTCGATCCTCTCGTCATACCTACGTGTGTCTGCATGTCACGGACAACTTGTGCAAAGGTTTGGCACTTTTCCCGAAACGGTTTTTATCCGGGGCACTGGAGCCGTTTCGATCCAGAGGGAAACATTCGATTCGCGTTCAGTTGCGATGCATTGCGGGACCTCCAGCGGGGCTTGCTACCCGGGCTGATAGGGCGCGCCGTAATGCTTGAGATATGTCCTGTATGGCTCTGCCAGTGACTTCATATAGATAAGAGTTGGCTTGCTTTACTTTGGTTGGTTTGTGCATCGTGTAGGCGCGGCCACCTTGCCTCGGCAAGAGTGTGCACTCGAGAGTGGGATATAAACTTTGGTTGAGAATGGATATTGAGGCGAGACTGATGGTTCGATATGTTATCGTGCAAGCGATGACATTGAGTTAGACGGGTCGGCTATATATAAATTGCTTGTCGTTTGGTTTGAGAATGAATGCTTGCATGCTTAAACTGCTTTACTGCTTTCCTTAACATGTCATCCATATGCCATGAAACGAATCTAGGATTCAACTAGAAAGATCACCATATAACTGTGTGCATTCACTATTTTTTTACTTAGTGTCGGCTTAGACGAGTGGGTTACCCCGCTCACCAGTACGGTTGTGTACTGACCCACGTTTGTGGGCAATATTTCAGGTACACAGACGTAGTGGCGCTGCTTGGATATACGGGACAAGATGTATGAACTGTAAGTACCTTTGTGGGCTAGAGAAAGAGCAAGAGTTATTTCATCGTCTCCGTGGCATCGCCTTTGTGGCATTGACTCGGGGCATCTCATTTGGACCCTATCGTGAGCTTCGCTGCGTATACTCTGATGTGTGCTTGGTACACAATCGGCTTCCGCTGTAACTTGGTTGTTTCGATGATAACTTTCGTGTTTAACAACATCGCCTTGTACGAGCGTAACTCCAGGCTCGTACGGCATCACGTCCCGAATAGAACGATTGTCCCGCGGGAGAGCTGCAACGTGGTGATTTCACGTTCAGCGGGGACTATTGGGCTTGCGGGAGTTTGGGGCGTGACATCGCCTGCGCGCAACTACAACTCCGCCTCAACGCACACGATTGGTGGAACGTGCATCGACGATCTCTCCAATTTGATCACGGAGAGGAGGCGATCTCGTGGACGACCTTTCGTGCCGCGTTCGAAGAGGAGTTTATACCCCCTCCAGTGCAACGTCAAACGGAAAATGAGTTCGTGCAGCTGCGGTAAGGCAGCATGACAGTTAAGGAGTACTCCGCCGAATTCAAACGACTCTCCAAATTCGCTAGGGCCTATTTACCTGATGCAGCAAGTCGAGCCAGAAGGTTTGAAGGTGGACTACGTCCTGCCATCCATTCGCACGTGGTCAATAATCAGTACGGGACCATGCGTGAAGTCATGAATCACGCCTTATCGTTAGAACCACAGTATCCTCATGTTGCTGCCGGCGTTGTGCATACATTCAGTCACAAACGCCAAAGCAACGAAGGAGGAAACACCGCTACAAAGCGCCGCAACAACGGTGGTCCGCAGAGAGGGCAGCTATGTCACTTCTGCAGGAGGCCAGGGCACCTGGTCAACGAATGTCGTCTGAAACAAGGATTATGCCTCATCTGTGGCGATACAAACCACAGAATTCGTGACTGTCCCAAATACTCTGCTAAACATCCCCAACGTAACGTTCCCTGATGGTAGGTCCTGTTCTTAAGTTTCGGGACGAAACTTCCAATTAGTTGGGTAGGATGTAGCGCCCCGTTATCCCGGTGCGGAGAGCGCGGCTAAGAAACACAAGACGGTATCGTTCGATCGGGATAGATTGAATTAAGAACTCGTCCTCGTTATGGATTTGTTTCTTCGGAATCGATTCCCATATTCAGTGGACTGCGCCCCAAGGATCGGCTTAGCGGCAGAGTCAGGAGGGACCTCTCCGCTGCTATCTTTTATTGCCTCGGTTTTCGATGTCGCTTGTTGCTTTCGTGCTTTGAGTTGGTTTTGGGATTTGCTTGTTTTCCTTGAATGGTTTCGATGGTTTTCATTGTTTTCGTTCATTGACTGCACTTCTATTCCGAGATTGGAAAGAGAGGAAGAAGTATTAATCGAGCTGTTCGTGTGCAGGTGAACGAGCAGTAGGCGGCTTGCGAGCGGAGTCGTGAAGCGCCTCTTTCCTTCTCCCTTCCAAAATCTAAGTGAGTGGCTACCAACCCGATTAGCTAGCCCTGCTTCCAAGCTTCACTCCTTTGCCCCGATCAAACGATACCAAGTAATAACTAAAAGAAACCAAGATAAAAGAGAATAGACTTGGTACTTATGCTTGTAAATGAAACTTGTGAACGGTTATATCTTTGCATGCTTGTTCGTTCGGAAATGTTCATCAAATGCATAGATACAAGTTTAAACGTATATCCTGATGCATGAATATAACGTAGTTGCAATGTAAAATGAATCATGCAATACCGCTTGTCTTGTACTCACGTAGCCTCCGGGCGAATGCTTGTTAACGTAGCCTCCGGGCGAATGCTTGTTAACGTAGCCTCCGGGCGAATGATTGTTAGTGTGCGATCACGGACAACTTGTGCACAAGGTATAGTTCCTGCGGGCGGCTGCTGGGGCACTGGCACCGTTCCGGCTCCGGACGGAACTAACGTTTAGTCTCACGTACTAGGACAGGGTAGTATGCGGCGCCTAACGTTCTTGCACGTAGCAAACCATCTTCGTCACAGACTAGTGTCCATTATGGCAATCAAGCCAGTGATCATCTTGTATATTTAAACCTGTTGCATACTAACTTGTATCTTCGTGGCAGGGAAGGCATGGTAAGTATTGTGCAGGTAATTCAGACGGGCAGGTAAAATCCACCGAACGGTGGCACGTTCATTTCAGTAAATTCTATATGCTGCTTACTTATAAATGAACTTAGGTAAGATAGAAACCCACAAATGTGCATGCTTCATTAAAACAACGTGTTGATTGGTATAGTTCGGCTAGCTCGCCTTCACCAACATGTTTCGATATGCTGACCCTCGTTGAAACAGGTTCTCCGTACTAAGGCGAACCGAGCGAGGAGCCGAAGTCGTCTTCCCGATCCAGTCCAGCTGTTAGCGCACCTTCACCGCGCCCTCGAAGCCTTTTGAAGTCCGAAGCTGCAACTCTTCATACACAAATGCAGCTCCGTGGCAAAGCTATCCTCCAGCCTGGAGGTCTTTATTATTTTGAGTTTATAAAGGGATGTAATGTACATGACTGCTATCTTATTTTGAGTCATCTCTTTTGTAAGCCATTCGGCATATTAGCTGACTCGTTCAGGAGTTTGTAATAGATGTTCATTATCAATAAAGAGAACTTTTCCATATTTCAAATCTGTGTTTCAATTTATCTGCGTACTCTGAATATGTGCTTGCTATGCAAATCATTAAAGCCTTGTGCGGGCGCAACTCCAGGCCGGCACGGCGGTCACGATTCGGGGGACGCCTCAAACGATTCTAAGGAATCGGGTTGTGACAGACTGCGTGAGCAATGTCTGGCCTCGTACATACCATAGCATATATAAGACTCCCCATGGCTGTGGCATATGGAACTCGCTCCATATCTTCTTTCTCGTCCTGGGTAGATGGACACTGTCACGCCCCGATCTCCCGCAGGCAAATCGACCGTTCCCGCTAGGCGGAAATCACCCTCGCCAGCGCTCCCGCGGAACGATCGCTTGACCCATCCGGGCGTGATGCCGCACGAGCGTGATCCACGCCCGTGCAAGGCCGTGGTTCATTGGCTGGCGGTAAGAGTTCTAACCACAGAGTCGCACAGATTGTCCGAGTACAGCGGAGTCATGAACGCATAGGCGATCGGTAACAGGTTCACTGAGTCGACAAATATAGCGAAAGCATTGAAACACAAGTTGAAGTAAAGCAAGCTCTTTTATTGATATGAACAAGTGTTATAGGCGGCGTATAGCCGAGATTACAAGTCGCTCAAGCCTCTCTCTCTGAAACAGTAAAAGCGTACTAAGTGGCTATAACTGTGGAATAATTGTACAGGCGATGTTCAAACGACGCTCCAACATTATGTCTTGTATATGTGCTTCAGTCCCGGACGTACCGTTGCAAGGCTTCAGAGGGAACTCCTGGCCTTAGCACGCACGTTGGAGGCATCCGCACCGAACGGGGTTCTCCCGCACCCTGCATACAAACTGGTAGATTATCAGTACATTGAATGCACTGGTGGGGAAGCTACTCGCCCGCTCGACAAATCCAAACACGTAATATAAGTTCCGTGCACAACTATTAAGTTGTCTTTCTAGTTGCCTTAGGATCAGTTTCATGCAATTATTGAATAGCCTAACGTGTCGGGCAGTGCGCCGTGCAACATGAGAGGAAACACGGCGAGACTTACCAACTTACCATCTCCTTCCCTGTCCAAGGCAAATATTGAGGCAAACAGTATAAATTCAAGCACGACAAGTATAAGCATTCAGGGGCATAGCATATGCAAACACGAGGGTCATTTTAACATGATCGTTCAGGTATTTAGTTGTTTCTTGATGCGATGCAGTGACTCGCACGCGGATAGCCACTAAGCGAGGATGACTTATCTATATGAACACGAGTCGCTGGCAGAGCCATTATGGACGTAGCCGAGGACAAGGATAGCTTGCTACAAGAGTACACGATGCGCTGCAAGCTATCCAGTCCCGAACACGATGACTACACACGAGTTCCATCCGGATCGGATCGGCCCCGGTGCCCCGGTGACCGTCCGTGGAACAATACCTCGGGTCTGAGTTGTCCGCGACATACAAGTCATTGGGTCTTTCCAATTATCACGAGATACACGAGAACACGAGAACACGCGTGCACTAGAACATGAGAACACGAGTACACGAGTACACGGGATACTTGAATCATGATTATGTACAGTAAATATCTTGCCTTGATGCATTCCCCTGGTTCGGGGCTGCCTGGTGACCTAACGGTCCCGGATACTTGCAGGGTCAAACATGCACGGAACGACTACTTAGTAGTCTCCCGGAGTTGGATGAAAATAAGGCAACATTCAAGCAGACAAGCATGCGTTTCTAAGAAACATAAGCAGGCACGTTGCTCGGACCCGAAGGTAAGCCGAGACTTGAAACTGTTAAGGGACTTAGCATGCGAAGGTCTGAATATAAGCAGTATTTCAATTTCCATGTTCTAGCAAGCAATACAAGTTGGGATTATTCCCTTAGCTAGGTGCGTTGGATTTATTAGCATGCAGGGGGTGATTCACCTAGCGACTAGCATGCAAATTCCAGATTTTATGTGTGCTGGCTAAGCAAAGACAAGTTTACCATAGCCACCCACCTTAGCGATGATTCGTCTCGGTTGAGCGATACGTCAAGCGAGCCTCTGAAAGCCTTAGCCGGATTCCTGTAGGGACAAGTCTGGATATCATTTGCTTCTCCTTTGAGGCAAAGCGGGTCGGGACGGCTGCACTATTGCCGTTTCAAACGGCAGTCCGCTAGAGCGGAACGGGGTATTACAGACACTGCTCCTTAGTGAACTTAAAGTGAGCCGCAAGAGGATTACTCACTTTCTTCGACCCGTCCATCCAGAAACGCTGAAGTACCCGGTGAATGTACTTCTTTTGGGACAAGTGTAGCAGCTTGGACTCTCTCTCTCTCTCTCTCTCGGCTGATCTCTATCCCAAGAATAGTCTTTGCTCCGCCCAAATCCTTCATAGAGAAGGTCGCGCCCAATTGGCGCTTCAACTCTGCTATCATGGTGGCATTCCGACCCACCAACAGCATGTCATCAACATAAATCAACAAAATGATGAAATCATCCTCGGCGAAGTATCTCACAAAATACAATGATCCGACGTCGTCCGTGCATAGCCATGCTCCCCCATAAATGACTCGAACTTCCTGTACCACTGCCTCGGAGCCTGTTTCAGACCATACAAGCTCTTTCTCAACCGGCAGACCAAATATGACTTGCCCTTCTCACAGAATCTCTCTGGCTGCTCCATGTACAACTCCTCCTCAAGATCACCATGGAGGAATGTCGTCTTCACGTCCATTTGCTCGACCTCCAATTCGAAACTGGCTGCTAATGCTAGCACCACCCGTATAGACGACTGAATGACGACTGACAAAAAGATTTTATCATAATCTATGCCTTTCTGCAGACCGTAGCCTGTAACTACCAGCCTCCCTTTGTATCGAGGGCGAGTAGCATCATCTGTCTGTTTCACTCTGAACACCCATCGATTCTTCAAAGCCTTCTTGCCCTTTGGCAATCGCACCAGATCATAAGTAGAGTTGGCCTCCAAGGAACTTATCTCCTCCTGCATGGCCTCCATCCACTCCTTCCTGTGTTCGTCTTCCATAGCCTCTGCAAAACTTTTGGGTTCTCCCCCGTCAGTCAGTAGCACATACTCACCCGGTGAGTATCTCGTAGATGGTTGACGCTCTCTATCGCTCCTCCCCTCTAGGAACTACCTTTCCGGCATGCTCATCCTCGTGAGGGTCACCCTGACCGCCATCAGCAGGTTGATGATCAAGGTTGGAAGCAACTCCAGGTACTGGTTCCCCCATAACTGGATCATCTGCGATGTCCTCTGGAAACTGCTCGAAGCAAAATAACTCTAACTCAGGCAATTCCTCAGCCTCAGAAAGAATCTCAGAATCTTGAGTGTTGGTCATGGTCTGATCCTCGACGAATACCACGTCCCTGTTTTGTAGAGCTTTCTTTCCACTGGATCGTAGAGTCTATAGCCAAACTTATCATGACCGTAGCCGACAAAGACGCACCATCTCGTCTTTAGCTCAAGTTTGGATCTCTCGTCCTTCGGTACATGCACGAAGGCCTTACAACCAAACACTCTCAGGTGATTGTATGATGGCTCTTTGCCGTACCATACTTTGTCAGGCATATCACCTGTAAATGACCACTAGGAGATAAATTAATAACATAAGCAACTGTGTAAAGTATCTCATCCCAATAGTTGTCTGGCAAGTTTGCTTCTGACAGCAAACACCACACCCTCTCCATTAGCGTCCTGTTCATCTGCTCCGCTACACCGTTGAGCTGCGGTATCTTTGGTGGAGTCTTCTGGTGTCGTATCCCTTGCTCTCTACAATAAGAATCAAAGTGACTGATATACTCGCCACTATTGTCCGACCGAACATAAAGCAGCTTCTTATCCGTCTCACTTTCAACAGAGGCCTGAAACTCCTTGAAAGAGGGCAGCACCTGATCCTTGGTCTTTAAGGTATAGACCCAAACCTTCCTAGAACAGTCATCAATAAATGTTATAAAATAAGAAGCACCACCAATGGATTTTACCTTCATAGGACCGCAGACATCCGAGTGAATCAACTCGAGCAACGCCGGCTTCCTTGAACTTGGATGACTTTGGAAAGACACCATATTTTGCTTTACAGCCAAACAGTGCGTGCAATTCTCCAACTTTGTAGACTTTAGCCCTAGAATCACCTTCCTGTTCACCAAGTAGCTCATCCCCTTCTCGTTGATATGGCTGAGCCGCATGTGCCACAACTCAGTAGACGCATCAGTAGCTGCGTTAACCTGATGTGCCCCATGTGTGCTCCCTTCCATATAGTATAGTCCAGACCTCTTGCTTCCTCTGGCAATCACCATCGAACCTCTGGAAAGCTTCCACTGATTATTCTCGAAAAGACTGAAGAAACCCTCATCATCCAACCTTCCAACTGACACCAGGTTGAAACGGATATCAGGAACATGACGGACATCTTTGAGAACAATAACTGCACCTGTCTTTGTCCTCAAATGCACATCTCCAATGGCAACTGCCTTCGACACATCTCCATTGCCCATCTTCAACACTCCACAGTCGCCTATTGTGTATGTAGCAAATAGTGCCATGTTGTAAGATATGTGCGCTGAAATACCTGAGTCCACCAGCCAAGAGTTGTCATCGCAATCGAGGTTCATAACTACCTTATCACCTACAATGATCACGTCGCCTCCATGTGTTGAGGTCGTCGCTGTAGTGTTCTTACTTTGCTTCCCCTTGTCGCCCTTCTTCTCTCTCTTCCAAGTAAAACAATTTCGCTTGAGGTGGCCCTTCTTTCCACAATAGTAACACTCCGAGTCCTTGTACCGACCCTTGGACCTTTTTTCTGCTTTTGTCTCTGACACCGCCTGGACCCCTGCTTTTACCCCTTCTGCGGCTCTATGAAACAAACGTCTCTGAGTGGGATGTGGATGAAGTGTCCTGAGAATATCTCCGCATCTGTTCATTCAGTACCCGCTCTTGGCAAACTCCAGATTGACCACGCCTTTCAGAGCAGAAACGATCATAGACACCCGTACGGTCTCCCACGAGTCTGGCAATGTACACAACAGCCATAGTCCCTGAACCTAGTCGTTGAACTTGACTCCTATCAAGGATAGCTGGTCAACTACGCCCTGGAAATCACTCAAGTGATCCGTAATAGATGCCCCATCTTTGTACCGCAGACCCATCATCATCCGGATTAAGAACAATTTATTTACTCTGATCTTCTTCGCATACAAAGATTCCAGCTTATCCCACAGTGTTCTCGCATGCTCAATACTGGCAACGTGGTTGTACACGTTCTCGTCAACGAACTGCCTGGTGTACCCACACACCTGTATATGCTCGAAATTTCAGTTCTCTTCGAATTTGTCACTGGGCCTCTCGGAAGCAAATACCGGCAGATGCAGCTTCTTGACAAATATCATATCCTTCATCTTGCTCCTCCAGTAATGATAGTTGGTACCGTTCAGGTTTACCATGCGCATCACCGACTTCGCGTCCATCTCTCCTCCCTGGTTTGCCTGTCAACTCCTGACACCCTTCTGAAATTCCAGAACCTGGCTCTAATACCACTTTGTTGAGAACGAAAGTGCAAAAACCGTTCTCCAAATCAGATACTCTCTGGTTTGGAGAACGGTTTCCGCACTTTCGTTCCCAACAAAGAAACATTACCAGTTTCAATCTCCATATGCTCTTATTAGTAGGCCTAAAAAGTTTTTGGAATATACACCAAGATCTCCCTTTAAAAAGGATCGTTGTTAAAGGCGTCATTGAACAACCACATTAAAAACAATAAGGCTAATGAGCATTTAGACCCTAGATTTTATACCAAGTTTAAGTCCTCACCTATTCAATTAAAAATTTTGGATCTTAATTTTTTTTTCCCATTATATCCTGAATATGAATACAAGAAAAACGACCAACATATGTTGAAAAAAAGATATAATAAAAAAAAAAATATATATATAATTCAAAAAATTTAATTGGACATATTATTACTTAAATTCTAAACTGATATAAAATTTAGGATATACTAATTAACCCAAAAAAAAAAAAAAAACCATATTATCTTTAACCCCTAAAGAAGCCTGTTTGTTGTTTGATGAATGGTTGAACAACTTCAAAAGGAAATATGTTGTCTTGCCCTTGTCTGCACTGAGTACTGGCATAGTTTGGAAACACCTCAAATCATTCCTTCATTTATTTAGTGGAGGAGGTCGAGACAAGTGCACAAGATGAACTCACAAACAATTTAATAAGACTTGGGGATACTACTAAGATATATCTGTTGGATGAAGGTCTACACAAAGGAAATCAAGATTTGAGTGTTTGTTCTCACGTGATGTGGAGACAGAAGCTCATGTCCAATTACATGCAACAATGTTGTGCATCCAACAAAGTGTGCAGACTGCAGCAGCAGAGTGATGCTGATGTGCAGAGGATTAGCCTTGAGCAAGTCAGCAGGCTGTGACTGGTGATAAACTTGATTTGTAGTTAGGTTTGCTTCCTGTGTAGACCATTCAGAAACTCCCAAGTCTTCCTCCCATGTCATTATCATATGAGAAGAATATTTCAAGATCTTATCAATTGAATTTTTTTTTTTTTTTTAAGAAGAACTTAGACTGGTTCTATTCTATATTTAATTGATCATTGTCAAGTGTCTTACATATTGAACTTCATTTTGATAAGATAATTTATGTTAACTATTCTTATATTTTTATAGTTATTACATTAATAATTTCTATTTTGACGATATTGTGCTGTTCCGAACGAGGCCGCAGCCCGAGACACGTGTGGGAAAAAGAGTTTGGATTCTGCGAAGAAGGCCGAACACATGAGCGGTCGATCTTGAAACAAATACTAAGGATATGCCAAAGCTGTACTATAGTAAAGCCATATAAAATTCCTGCAAGCATATACGGATCAAGAAATTTTAGTGAACTGAGACTTAAAAAAAGATTATATAGGTATCGTGAAGATTTGGAAATGGACATTCTAAACCCAATAATGCTGAGTTTACTACCAAATGCTTACAACCCTCTCATCCCTACCTTCCTATGTGGGCCACTCTCGTTTCCATTTCTTTTCCAATAAACAACCGTCACGTGATATTTCAGCCACGTGACGACCACCCGAACAGCTACCGGATTCCACATCTCCCTCTCCTTTAATGGACTACTGCCACGTGGATGCCATGTGATAGTTGTAAGAAGATTGTAAGCATAAAATTGTAGATAGCACCACTCTTTTAAACCTGTATTTTTGTCTTTTATTTAGCAAGAAGATAAATGTAAAATGTTTTTTAGTTTTCTGTTTAGAAGTTAAACCTTCATTGTAACGATAATTATAGAATGAATAGAAGTTATTTCAGGTCCTTTTGAGAGTTCCTTGTTACGGGGGACAGAGACCAAAAATATGGTTCTCTTACCACAACTACAAACCTAAGAGCATCTTTAGAGCATCTCCAACCCTGTTGTGAGTTTAGAAAAAATGATTGCCACATAGGGATCACAACTTCTTATTTCAATTTTTTTTTTCCAATGCAAATATGAAATAAATTGTGAAGTTAACATGGCAATGGCACGTCAAAGATGTAAAGTTGGTTGTCTAGATCTAGACAATGGACTTCACAATGCTTTACTTCTACATCATTAATTATGCATAAAACATTTATAAAAAAAAGGTAGAAAAGTTGTCTTGAAAGTTGAAAAAAGTGATTTTTATTGTCTTCTTAATACTTCTGTATTGGAGAACATTTTTCTATCTCATTGTTTTGTGTGAATATAATCTTGCCATATAGGAAAGACATTGTCTTGTGCCTCATGTCACATATGAATCACAACACAAAACAAGACAATAGTGTTGGAGATGCTCTTAGTAAGGCTCATCTCCCGTCCCAATTTTTAGATTCAGAAATTTGAAGCTCATTTGGTTGAATAGTAAGCTTCATCTCCGGCCCTAATTTCTAAATTTTCGGATCCATTTCACCCACATAACTTAAGGCTTGGGCCTCCCAATTTCTATATTCTAGATTGTAGAAACTCATTTTGTAGAATAGTAAGTTCTAATTTGGAACCTTATTTTCTAGATTCTAGGTTTTACATTATTTTTTTCTACATCAATTTTTGACCACATAATTTTTGAGACCGAAGCTCACGTTATCATTTCCTACTATTCTCATACAAATCCAGCACATTCTACATTTACCTTTTTTTTATTAAATTTTTGGGCCTTATGTTGCATTCTAGAGTTCCAACTACTAATGATGCTCTTAAAACAGCTCCAATGAAAACATCAAATGACATAACTGACATTTCGATGCCTCAAATCCTAAATTTATCACTGCAATTGAGACGTCAAATCGGATATCAAATTTGGTTCTCCAATCTCTAGATGCATTTTTTGTTCCAGAGGCAAGAGAATTTGGTTCTCCAACTGTCATTTTGATGTCTCTAACTCCCAAATTCACTACTTTAATGGAGACATCAAATGAGACATCAAATTTGGTTACTCATTTGTAGGACAAGTCCTAAGCTCATAGGTCAAGGTCCAAGATGAACATCCAAAATGGGACTGAATAAAACTAAATATATAATAAAATAATATTGTTGCCACAAAAAATTGGACCAAGGATCTATAATATAGAAATCTAACATAATAATCACTATACTATAATTATTTTATAGTAATAAGGACTCATTCTACACATTTGTTCTATTTAAAATACGTCCATATTGATCTTGAACCATCCATCAATCTGTACCGGACCGGGTCCACCCCTACTTATTTGATTACTCCGTACTGAGACATCAAATAGATGAATCAAAGTACTGTAGCAGTGATGAAATGTGTATTTTGATATTTCGGAATGGAGATATTCTTAGAGGAGCTCTATCAAATCATCGCCAGTTTCTGCCATTATCCGCCAAAACCTAAGCAATCATCATCACCATTGAACTTGCTAAACATTACGGAGATCTTACTTGTTAGTTTAATTGGCATACGAGAGCGATCAAGATCCATGAGTTTTCGTTACAAATCCAGTGCCATTGCTCTACTGCCCATTCTCGATTTCTTTCCAGTTCTCAAGCCACATGGAATCACATGAGGTGATAACGATGGCAAGTGTATGATGACCTTTAATTAGTTGTTGGCCTCTGGATAAGTGTAGTTATTGTAGCTTTTAGGCTCTTACTGTTTAGAGGGAGTAGGCCTAATATGGGGACAACCACCACGAGACTACTCTGCTTCAACTTTTTTGGCTCTGTAGTATACGCCCTACACTACCTATGATGCTGGAACCACCTCCCCGCTCGGAATTCTAGAGGGGACTTTCTGTCATTTCCATTTTTTTTGGCTAAATTTTAACTTAATATTCTTAACTATTTATGTTGGTAATTTGATGTTCTAAAATTTTTAAATAGTTAATTTAATATCTTAAAAAATAAAATTTTTAAATTTTTTTCTCTCTCTTTTATCCCGCACCTAATCCATCCCCTCCCTTCTCGCTCTCCGCCGGAGGGGGAGGGGGGGGGGGGGGGGTGCTGGGTAGGAATATTTTTATTTTCTTAATGGTATCAAGTTGATCCTGGGTTGATATTTTTAGGTTTAATTTCAATTTGATACCCTCAACTATTAACTTTTTCAATTTGATATATATCCTACACTTTAATATCGTACCAATTATTGTTAGTCCGGAAGACAAATCAAAGTAGAGGAGGTCCACAAAGTAGAGACTCACACAAGAGTTCGTCTCTAGAAAAGCTGGTGCACTGAGATTCATACAAGAGTTCCTCTACAGTGATACACAACTCCACAGAAGCACTAAACCACAGAACACGTTACAAACTGACAAAAAAGAAAAAAAAATGCAAATTCAACAAGAATCAGAAAACATTATTCTCTTTACGTTCACAGACGCTACAATGAGAAAGAATGAACACAACAAAAGAAATACAAAGAAAGGAACTCCTTGCTGGGGTGATCAAAACCACCGGTGCTCAAGGCAAGATTCGTCCTACATGACGATCTGCCCTAGGATCCAGCAAGTTCACACGAGAACTTCTGAAACGCTCTAAGTAACATTTGGATCACTCAAAAATCACTATTTGGGATGGGAACAATTTGGGCCTGTCATACCTGATTTCAGATTTGGTATTTTTTGAATTTATATAATTTAATTTTTTTTTCTGATAATGTATTCCTGCTATATTTTTCATGTTAGTTCCTGTCATTTTATTTATTATTATTTTTCTGTTGTTGAGTGAGACTACCCGAGACCAGTAGAATATCCATTGGCATTGCCATAGACCCGGTTTAGGACTCGCATGTAGAATGGACACTTGGTTCGGTTCATTTGACTGAACCCATGACTAAACCCATGACTAAACCATATTTCTCCTCTCTTGGTATATGTATGAGCTTTTCTCTCTCTTCTCTCTTTCTTCTTCTTCATTATTATTTTCCTTCTCCTTTGCTCCTTTTTCCCTCACCCTCGTGCATATCCCCTAGCTGAACCCTAGCACTGGACATGTAGTGTCCCGTTCCTAGCGGTGCACTATATAAGGCTTGTGGCTCGATTTACTCAATCGAAATTGAGTATAGGGAAACTTTACGGCGAAATCGATCACGGGCAATGCAATGAACCTTTCCAATTGATGGATCGGCTTCTGTTGGAATGAGTCCAATAGCTTTCGTTGGATTTTTTGGTTGGCTTTCTTGGATTTTCGCTGCTTGATTTTGATGAATGCGTTTTCGTAATTGGTTTTCAATGATTGATTGTTTAGCCCATTTTCATCGATTGCATGCATTCATTCTAGAGAACTTTGAGAGAAATAAAGACGGTAGTCTAACTAAATGTTGGTGCTGTCACGCCCCGATCTCCCGCAGGAATCGGCTGCCCGTTGGGCGTGAATCACCGTACCAGCGCTCCCGCGGGAAGTTTGTTTCCATCGGGATGTGATGCCGTGCGAGCCTGGGGTTGCGCCCGCACAAGGCAACATCGTTAAAGTTGTGGCTATCATCGAATCGATCAAGTGCGCAGCGGAGGGACAATGTTGCAAACAATAATCTATCTGAGTATACGGGGCAAAAATCACGGCACGAGGTTCTCTGAATACAATGGCATCATTCCATATATTATGTCCCTCTATACAAAAGTAGCTCAAAACAATCGATACGGCTCAAGGCATCGAAACCAGATTTTTGGATCCTAGGGATGAGGCACGACTATCGTTTCTCGAATTATCTAGCACCTGCGAACAAGCAAACTGTTGGTGGATCAGCACTTTAGAGAAAGTACTGGTGGGTACAAAATCAACGAACAGAAGCAACATTCACTAAAATCAACACTAAGTGATTATATTATAAAATATTATATTACTAGTGATCTTTCTAGTTTTACCTAGGTTCGTTACATGCAGTACAAGAACAGAGTCATGTTACTTCTTTTGGAAACATCTTTGAAATCAGAGTTCATGTTCGATATACAAGCAAGCAGACAAGTAGTTCATGAACGATAAGCAAGTTCAATTACTATCTCTGGTGCACAGAGTGTCTCGTGAGTCATATCCATTTCTTTCAAGTCTAGCATGCATCTAGTAGACTATCTTCTTATACTATTCAAGGCGATCATCTTATTCAAGCAAGCATGCAAATCTAAATATGATACAAGACAATATGCAAAATATATCACTTATATAGTGGTTCTTACCCCTTTTGCCAAACGGTTATCCCTGCAGCAGACATACAAGTTAGCAACATATACATATATAAATGAGGTTCTCTTTCCCTGTCCGTCTCTGCATCAAATAGTTAGGTATTCAAGAAGGCTAGCCTAGCATGCGCCCTAACTATATGATGGCCCTCGAGTGTGGATCATCGGAATTAGCAATTGAGATATACAAGCCCTTCTCACTAATGACGAATCGGCTAATAGCTGCCGAGACACATGGTTGCTATCTACTAAAATACGCTCAAAATAGCAGCCGAGACTCATGGTTCAGCACTACACTAAAAGCCACACCCCTTAATCGCGAGGATTTTAAGGCTCAGGGTGTTCGATATATAAGTCTCTCCTAGGACGAACGGTTTCCAGTGCCCCAGGAACCATTCGAGAGACCCGATACCTTGTGCACAAGTTGTCAGACCAATTCATGAATATATTTCTAACAAATAAAGGCTATATGATGCACATGTCCATGAACAAGCAAACATGATATCAAGCGATCGAGCCAAAGCCCTCAATTCTCTTCTTTCAATCAATTCGATAGGTTCAATCATTTTGATATGTTCAATCTTTTTTCTTTCAATCAATCGATATGTTCAATAGCATACTATACAAGTTAGTCAAACAGTTCTATCTTTCAAGCATCAATGACAAGCAAAATGTGGCACGATTCTTCTATCTCTTTAGCTAAGCATGCAGTTCTACTCTTGTTTAGCATACGATAAAAATATATGAACATTCTTTTACTCTTGTTTATTAGCATGACAGCGGTTCGTTCGATAGCGGTGTCAGTGTAACTAAGCATGCAATATTTAATTCTTTAACTTAGCAAGGAAATGGTTCTATCTCTTTTAGACAAGCATAAAAGTTATCTAGTTAAGCAAGCATGTTCTCGTTCTATCATTCTCATGCGATCGTTAACTTATTATGCAAACAAGCATTTTAAAAACTCAGATTCATTATTAAGGCGTGCAAGAATCAAAGAATAAAGTTCTTCCCACTCACCTAGATCAGTCATCTTCTGGTTCAACAAGGAGCTCTTAAGAAAGATATTATTTTTGAGTCAGCAAACCGATATCTCTTGTACATAGTGCCAACACGGAGCGGGGCACTACAGGTGCCAATGCAGATAGGCGCGTGACCGGAGCCTGAGCGAATAATCATCTTTTCTCTCTCGATATTCTCTATTTGGTGAGCGGTTCTGTCCCTTCTTTTCTACTCCTTCATGCCAATAATCAATAATGTTCTCTTGTAACCTTGCTAAGTCCAATGATTGATAAAGCCACTAATGCCACACGTTTTATACCACTATTATAAATCAATGAAATTGCATTGTTAAGAGGAAAGTTCAATTATGTAATACAGGGAAGGATATAATCATTGTGTCATGGTTTGGTGCCATGACTTAGCGGTAAATTGGCATCTACGAACTACCAATCGAATCAAATGAATAAGTATGCTGAAACGAGAATGGAGAAATATGCATTGTTGCTCTGAATATTTCAATACCTTACACTGCAATTTATGCTTATTATATAGTCGTAGATGCATTATACGGTCATAGACAACTTGTGCACAAGGTAGTAAGTTTTCTCGAACGGAACCTGGGACACTGGAGACCGTTCGGTCCGGAGAAAATAGTAGCGCTTTGGTAGCGCCGGGTATAAGCGAGACATGCATTGAGGCTTGCTACCTGGTTTGAATGGCTTATCTCTCGTCCATCGAAGTCCTATATGGCATGTCCATCATGGTGCTACACCACAAATGACCCAGTGAGAATGAGTTGCATACTAATGATGTTTTCTACAGGGACAGTAAGAACAATCCTGTAAATTATACGGGAACGGTCATTGGCCGGGGTAAGGATTCCATATGTGCAAAGCTTATATATATTTCACTGCATGAACTATTGCCTATTGTAATATTGCATTTATAATGTTGCCTATTTAACTGCTGCCTTAATTAAGAAGTGTTGGTTTAGGTGAGTGGGCCAGTTATGCTCACCAGTACAAGTAAAGTACTGACCCATGTCTCTGTGGAAAAACCAGGTGACCGAGATACCGGGGGCGCTCAAGGGAATTAAATCTTTTGTTGCAGCCTTTTCAAGCTTCTTCCTATTTTCAAAGTATTTCAAAGATTTCTAGTAGCTACTTTCAAGTTTGCAAGAAGTAATAAAGGGGCATAATGTATGAGATAATAATATTATTTTATGTCAGCCTATCAGTCTTTCTTTTATGCAAAGCTATGTAAGTCGTTCAGTCATTTCTATTTCGGTGCTGAAAAAATTATACTTCGTTGCAAAGAATCAATAAAAGAATTATTTTTCCTATACAACTGTGTGTTTTATAATCTTCTGCTGTGTTTTGGAACTGTTTACAAAAGATATTTAACACATGTGTACATTCTTGTCTTGTACAAGTGTAACCCCAGACTTGTATGACATCACGCCCAGCGAGGACGATCGGTTCTGCGGAACCGAATGCGAGGACAAATCGGTTCTGTGGAACCGGGACATGACAAGTTGGTATCAGATCATGGCTTAAAGTTCCTCGGATTTCAAAAATTGGTTTTCAAGTAGAAGTTTTCAAACAATAACGTTTTTCTTAGATGGTTTACTTTTCGATAGTGCTGCATGAAATAATGTTCCATACAATAAGCCCATAAATATTTTATGAGTGCTAATGAAAGTTGTTGCTTTTGCAGATGACTATGGGTGATAGCGCTAAGGCGACATCATCGTCTGACCCAATGGAAAGAGTAAACAAAATGTTAGAGGCACATAGGAAGCAGAGCGATGCACATCACAAGATGATTGAGGGACAACATCGTGAGCTTCAAGCGCAGCTTACCAATCAGTTTCAAGCGCGATTCGATGCGCAATAACAGCAAGTTGACAACTTGTCTCAACTGGTGGCTACATTAACTGAGAATAACAACAAATGAGATGGAACAACCTCCAAGAAGGCGATCGACATTCAAGTTTTCTGAATTCAAAAGCTTCAATCCGCCAGAGTTCAATGGCAAGGTGGAGCTAGAGGAAGTAATGGTCTTCCTAAAGACTTTAGAAGGCATCTTCCGTATATTGGATGTGCAAGGCGCCAAAAGAGCGGATTGTGCGGCTGTGCAGCTACGTTTCAAAGCAGAAGACTGGTGGGGGTCGACACTACCAAAATAAATCCAATTAGTGACGTTTTTATCGACATTTAGTTATGACGTCGCTATATTACGAATTTAGCGACGTCATTTTATAACGTCACAGGATGTCGCTGTTAGCGACTGTCTATGACGTTTCGCGACTGCAAATAATATTATGGAATAAGATGTCGCCAACTGTCGCCAGACCTCGCTATTATTTTTATTATAATGACGTGTAGCGACTTTAGTTTCATATGACGCTAAATATTATAAAATCTGCGACGTTTAGCAACGTCACTTTATGGCGTCGCTAACGTTTTCATATATGTTAACATCGTTCATCTTTTTCATCTCTCTCTCCAAAAAATTTCCAAAAATTTTGAGCTCCCGCGGGCGTGGCCTCCCCCCGCGACCCCCTTCGGCTCCCCAGCTCAGGCGCCGACCGTTCCCCCCCTCCGACCCCGGACTCCACCGAGCTCCTCCTCCTCCTCCTCCTCCTCCTCCACTGAGCTTCTCCTTCTCCTCCTCCTCCTCCTCCACTGAGCTTCTCCTTCTCCTCCTCCTCCTCCTCTCCGGGCTCCTCCTCCTCCTCTACCGAGCTCCTCCTTCTCCTCTCCGGATGTAGTGTCCCACTCTACGTAGGCACTATGTACAAGTGATATTGCTTTGCTTGCTCGAGTAGAAGTCTTCTCGGAGAGTTCCCGATCG
This sequence comes from Iris macrosiphon, assembly GCA_036927795.1. Taxonomy (NCBI): domain Eukaryota; kingdom Viridiplantae; phylum Streptophyta; class Magnoliopsida; order Asparagales; family Iridaceae; genus Iris; species Iris macrosiphon. The sequence continues at coordinate 144,251,462 of JAYESA010000008.1, forward strand.
AACCACAAGACGATTGATCTAAGTAAGTGGGAAGAACTGCATTCTCTGATTCTTGCAAGCCTTAATAATGAATCTGAGTTTTCTACTGCTTGTTCTAAGAAGATAGTTTCATATGAAGAATGATAGAACCTGACTCTGCATGCTTAATATGAGAACTCGTATTGCTTGTCATTGAAATAAATCTGTTTGCCTAACTAGAGAACTTATATGTATGTCTAAAAGAGGTAGAACCATTGCCATGCTAAGAAAAGATAGAAATATTGCATGCTTAGTTACACGGACACTACTATCGAATGAACCACTGCCATGCTAATAAGAAAGAGTAAAAGATTTCTCGCACTTATCCTTGTATCATATGATAAACTAGAGATAGAATTTGCATGCTAGATATATAGAACTGTTCTTGTCTGTTACTTGTTAAAAGAACTAGATTGCTTGAACATGTTTCATTGATCGCATTGTAAAGAGATAGAATTATTTGAACAACTTGTACCGTGTGCTATTGAACCTCTCGATTGAAAGAAAGAAGTTTGAACCAGAAAGAAGTTTGAACCTATCGAAATGATCGAAACTATCGAATATATTAAAAAGAAGAGAATGGAGGGCTCCGGCTCTATCGCTTGATATGAAGTTTGCTTGTTTATGGTCATATGCATTATATAGTCTTTTATCTGATAGAATCACATGCATCGCATCGGTCTTTGGATAACTTGTGCACAAGGTACTGTCTCTCGAAGGGATTCCTGGGGCACTGGGTGTAAATCCCCTCGATTAATTCTATAGATAGTCAGGGTTGGACTGGAAATTTTTTGGATTTAGCAGCAGATGTTGAGGTTTAGAGTAGAGTTGAGTTGTCTGTTATTTTAATTTATTTAATTAAATCTTTGGCGTACCCTACCGTTGCTATTTTATTCGGAGCCCAATATCAGCCCATAAATTCCATCGGACTATTGTACTTCTGACTTGACTCGCCAATTTAGGCACTGGACTTTTCCGTCACACAAAATCAAATCCGTTGTGCCCTAAATTAATTGCACAACTTCCCGTATCCTAAAATCCATATTTAATTCCGTGTCGGACACCTGTGTCGTTATCCTAAATTTTGAGATACCAACATAACCCGTTGAGCCGGACCAACTAAAGGGTCTAAGACTGACTCCAAGCCCCCCACCATTTTTGACCTTTGTGTCATTTCCAAATTTTGACCCGAAGTGCCCCCATTTAATTTAAAAGCGCGGGACACTTTAATTCTATTTTAATCGGGGATACCAATTTTGCCTAATCCTAGTTTAATCCCCAATTAATCCCGATGGCCATTAAATTAAACCCGTGCCAAACACCCAACACCCACTCACCATGCAAATCACCAAACATAATTTTCTCCATAATTTTCGTATTATTTTATGTGTTCGTGCAATTTCCCGAATTTAAGGGGCTTAGTTGTAATTTATTAATTTAGGTGTCCTCACCCTATTGGCCATGACCATATGGAGAGCCCCTACTCCATTCCTCATGAAGAAATAATTTTTTACTCATGTGAAATTCTAGCCCTCTATTTTAAATAGTAACATCTCCACCCTCCATCTAACACACCCTCCCTATAAAACCATCACCATCACCCTCACAACTCCCAAGCAGGCTCTAATCCTAAGGAGCCTAGAAAACCCCCCTCTCTCTCCTCCTCCATAGTATTTTCCATACAAAAATTTCTTTTTCTTCTTCCTTTATTCTTCTTCTTCCTTCTTCTTCCTGAAGAACTTCTCTGGCCGGCGACTGATTCCTCTCCGGCGTGTGACTCAGTCCGGCCGCTGACTTCAGTCTGGCCGACTGATCCTGTCTGCAGCACCCCCTGACCCGCTCCGGCTGAGCAGCTTCTCCGGCCCACTTCTGCCGACAGCAGCCCCCGCTCCGATCCAGTTCCCTCCCTCGTCTGGCGACTGTGCGGTGCTGAACCCGCAGCACAGTCCGGCCGATTCAGCAGCCCCCGCTCCGATCCAGTTCCCCCCCCGTCCGACGACTGTGCGGTGCTGAACCCGCAGCACAGTCCGGCCGATTCAGCAGCCCCCGCTCCGATCCAGTTTCCCCCCGTCCGGCGACTGTGCGGTGTTGAACCCGCAGCGCAGTCCGGCCGATTCAGCAGCTCCCCCCCGCTCCGATCCCGCTGTGCACTTCCCCCTCTTTCGGCCATCTCCACTCTTCCATCCACCTTCACCACCACTATTATCACTACCATCACCACCACCACAAAATCCCGAGATCATCATAACCACCACCACCACCCCGAGATCATCGTCACCCCCTGCACCACCTCATTCCGGCAAGCATCAACCACCTCGTCGAGGTCGACTCTCCCCCTCTCTTGATTAAATCCAGATTTGTGTTAGTGTTTAGATAGGATTTTAATTACATATATTCATGTGTTAATACTAGCTAGGGTTTAGGTTTTAATGTGGTATATGATGTAGTGTTTTGAGCATATATGTAGATATAGTTGTTGGGATTTAATGGTTATATTGTTGGCATATATATGGATGTGTGGATTTAGCTAGGGTTGGTGTTTATTAATATTGTGTAGTTATGGTGAAGTATAAATAATCATGTGTTCCTAGTGATGATTAATGTTCATGTTGAATGGGGTGAATGTGATTAATGTTAATATTGAATAAGGTGAATGTGATTTAGGTTAATAATGACTAAGGCCAATGATGATTAAGGTGAACGTGCATGGAATATAATGACTTGAGATTAAGGTTTTATGGTGAACTTGGGGTTTATTTGTTATCAGTATATTAAAAATGTATTTGAATGATAGACATTGAGATTTAGGATTTAATATATTTATTTATGTACATAGAAATATGTATGGACGAACAATGATTGCGGGTAAAATGATACTGAGGGTTGAGGAAGACCTAATATTTAATAAGTAAATACTATCAGGGATTGAGCATACCTGGACTACGGAACCATGTGATGAATATAGTAAGAATGAGGATTGGTTGAGGAGAGTGTACAGATGACTAGTTGATTGCTGTATCGTACCGATAGTCAACCGGGGTCAACCCCCTAGCGACTTGTCCCTGTGAGTCGTAGCTGAGACTGAGTCTAGGTGTAGATGTGTGTCGCATCCCTGCTTGACGTAGAATAGATTATTGATTTTTGGTTTGTATCTCATCTCTAGGTACTGCGGGACCTGAGGACTTGGACGTGGTATCGGATCCCCGTCATCAGCAGCCGCACGCAGACAAGTGTACCTTGCCACCCTGTATTTTAGTTTACATATATTTATTATTTCGTTATGTACATTGTGCACATATTTATGTTGACGTTCGATACTTCGCGTCCGGTTCACAACCGGGTGAAGACGTACGTCGTAACGTCTTAGAAAGATTGTTGGATGTTTCGTAGCATCTCGATATGCGTATCTGAGTATATCAACACCCCAGGACACACTTATACACTGTGATCGTACCAGATTCCTGTATCCTGATACTGACATCATGACCAGAGACTGGAACGACCTTAGGGTCGCGTCTGTTGAGATTACTTCTGTGTGTCAAGACTGTTAGATAGAGGGTCAGGTTCAGCGCACCATCGTTGAACACTTGGAAAGGGGAAGACAGTTACTAGATGTTTGGGCTCCTCTGCACGCGCTTATATATGTATGTAGTATCTCTGTAGTGATCCTGTATCTAGTGTAGTGGTATCACCCGTGTGTCTCTGTGCTCGGAGCTACGGTACGCCCCGTGTGTCTCTGTGTTCGGAGCTACGGTTTTATTTTAGAAAGGCCACGCGTCGAACATTGTCTTTAAACTGTGTCACACTTGTTTGGTTATGATAGAAGTACCCTGTTGTTGCACTTGTACTTTTCTTTATTGGTATGCTGTATTTTTTTACCTTGTTACGTCCCTCTGAGGACCTGGTTCCCTGCCAGTTTTGCAGCATAGATAGTTTCGGAGCATTTGGAGTGGCTGTTGGAGTTGCATGTCTTGCGAGCATGGTACCAGGTACTCATATCTTATCTACCAGCATTATGGTTATTTTACATTGATTATTCATCTGCTGTTGTAGCCTAGTTTTTATAGACTCATACTTCTTCTCGAGTCTATTCGAGTTAGTGTGTTATTGGGCGGCCGACTCTAGCACATAGCTCTTTCTTGTATACTGCTGTACATTGTGGATTGAGACATAGAAGTTTACGTTTATGGGATATCTAGATAGTGCCCTTTATATTTTACAGCTTATACGTATTCGAGTCAGACCAGAGTCTGGTCGAATACGTAGCTGGCGTGTCACGTATTCCTGGTCCTACGTATTTTTTGGACTGGGACGTGACATGTTTTTGTGGTAGCCCATGCAGGTCCGTTTAAAATCGTCTTGGTCACCTGACTGTGCCAAGCGAGCCTGCAAATTAGGAATAGATATTATGATTGTTGAATATGATCTTAATCCATAATCGATTTTAAAAACTCTTTGTATGTGATTATCGCCCTTGGACTTCCAATTTGTATTCGTTCAATCTTCGTCAATATCGCTATCCTCGTTTCTCGTCCCCTATTGTTCAGGGAGACGAATGCTTGTGACTGATGATTTCCCTCCAGAAGAAGATTGAAGACCAGACGACGGAAGACAGAATTCGTATACCTTTCTCGGAGAAGATTGTTACCTTATCAGGATAGATTGATGGGTTCTTTGGATTCTAGAACTAGTGTGGAAGGGTAGCAAGAGAATTGGAGCCCGTAGTACCCTACCCGTGCTTGAGATAGCAGTGATCTTGGAAGTATTAGGAGCAGGAAGATTGTTGATCATGACCTAGAATAATTTATGGAAGTGCATAGCTCGATGCTAGGAATTTAATTATTGTAAATAATAGCGATATCAGGAACGATATTATGGAATAGAGAAGATAAAATTTAGGATCTCACTTGGAAGATAATGATCGAATTCCAGGAATTTTAGTATATGGTTGAGTGATACCATTATTGTACTTATGACTTGGAGAGATGAATAACGAAAAGAAGAAATTCGAGGAATAAAATTTTAGGGAAAACCTCGAGGAGAAGAGAAATTATACATTAGGCTAGGAAATATTTTTCTTTTGGGGATTGATGTTGAAAATAGAACAGGAGAATTTATCTTGAGGTTAAAGTCTAGACTATGGCATTATCCTAGACATGGATTGGTTGAGCCAATACCACGCATGCTTGATTGCCGTCGTGGTTGTGTCATCCTTAGACCACCGGATTACCCTGAGTTTGAGTTTCTTCAGAGAGCCTGAGAGCATGGTGCCCATCTACCTTAGGGGTATACAACGCAGGAGGTGAACCAGTGTACCACCATATTATATCAGGATTTGAGGATGTATTTCTAGAGAATCTTTTAGGCCCGCTACCTGACAGGAAGAGTTTGTTACGGAGTTGACTCCAAGAGCCGAGCCAGTCATTTTCCCGTCTTCAGACTAGCACCGATAGAGTTTGCTGAGTTGAAGGTCCATAGTAGAGGATCTCTTAGACAAGGGTTTCAGTCGGCTAGTGTTTCTCCATGGGGAGTACCCATCGTATGGTGCCGAAGAAGGACGAGACGGTATGTTTGCGTATTGATTTCAGGGACGGTATGTTTGTGTATCGATTATAGGGTTTAATGCAGTAACGATAAAGAACAAGTACCCATTGCCGCACATCGATAATTTATTTGGATCAGCTAAGTGTATGCTCGAAGATCGGTCTCAGATCACGTTATCATCAGATCAAGGTATGGAGAGAGGATGTTCCGAAGGCGGCTTTCCGGACGAAGTATGGGCTCTATGAGTTTCTAGTTATGACCGTTTGGTTTGACCAACGCGCCAGCAGTATTTATGAACTTGAGGAGCAATGTTTTCCACCAGTACTTGGATAAGTTCGTGGTGGTATTTATCGATGATATCGTGGTATATTCTAAGAGCCAGGAGGAGCACGAGAGATATCTCAGGATCGTGTTGGAGACGCTGAGACAGGAGAGGCTGTACGCCAAGCTCCGCAAATGTGAGTTATGTTTGGATGGGGTACCCTTCCTGGGACACAAAATCACCGGAGATGGACTAACAGTTGACCCGGAGAAGATAGTTGCAGTTGAGACATGGCCAACCCCTGCACCTGTTATAGAGACTACGAGCTTCCTCGGACTTGTCGGATATTATCGGAGGTTCGTAGAAAATTATCGAGGATTGTTGCGCCTATGAAGCGACTGACGCGTAAAGGCAAAAAGTTTATCTGGACCGATGAGTGTCAGGCGACTTTCGATGAAATGAAGAAGCGTCTGACATTAGCACCGATTTTGACACTACCTTCAGGATCATGAGGATTTGTAGTGTACAGTGATGCGTTTGGGAGTGGATTAGGATGTGTACTGATGCAACACGGCAAGGTGATAGCCTACGCATCGAGACAGCTGAGAGTTCATGAGAAGAACTATTCGACGCACGACTTGGAGCTAGCTACAGTGATATTTGCACTAAAGCTATGAAGACATTACCTTTATGGAGAGCGAGTTGAGATTGATACAGATTACAAAAGTCTGAAGTATGCCTACACGAAGAAGGAGCTCAACATAAGACAGAGGCGCTGGCTAAAATTTATGACAGATTATAATATCGAGTTGCAGTACCACCCTGGCGAGGCGAATGTAGTAGCAGATGCCTTAAGCTAAGCCCATGGCCTATATTTACGACTCATCGCCAGTGGTTAGAGGATTTTTTCAGGAACTCAGGATTGAGATTGTATTGCCAGGCATGGATGGACAGATGGCCAGTCTCGAGGATTCAGTCCACATTTATTGAGAGGATCAAGGCAGCCTTGCCTACAGATACGGAATTTAGACGACAGCGAGACAGGACAGAGGCCGACATGCAAACAGGACTCAGGATTCAGGAAGACGGAACATTGAGGCATGGAGATCGCCTATACGTTCCAAGTGGCGAGCTACGCCAAGAGTTGATGACCGAGGCTCATAACTCGATTATTTTATTCATCCCGGGAGGTACGAAGATGTACCGAGACTTGAGGCAGCATTTCTGGTGGCATGGGAATGAAGAGAGAAATTACAAGATTCGTGGCGAAATGTTTAGTTTGTCAGCAAGTCAAGGCTGAACATCAGAGGACTGCAGGATTATTGCAGCCGCTTCCCATTCCCGAGTGGAAGTGGGAACACATTACTATGGACTTCGTCACAGGATTCCCGCGGAGCCCTAGCGGGAAGGATGCAGTTTGGGTTATCGTAGACAGACTCACCAAGTCTGCACATTTCTTGCCCTTCAGAGTTGGGCAATCCACAGAGATTTTAGCTGACATGTATATAAGACAGATAGTACGATTACATGGAGTGCTTGTCTGCATCGTATCGGATCGTGATTCCAGATTCACGTTGTATTTTTGGTAGAGTATGCAGGAGAACCTAGGAACTCATCTCAAGTTCAGCACTGCATACCATCCCCAGACTGATGGACAGTCAGAGCGCACGATACAGATATTAGAGGATATGTTGAGAGCGTGCATGATTCATTTCGGAGGATCTTGGGAGGACCACCTACACTTGGTGGAATTCTCCTACAAAAACAGTTACCAGGCTAGCATATAGATGGCACCTTATGAGGCACTGTACGGCAGGAAATGTAGGTCACCAGTTTGTTGGAGTGACGTGGGAGAGCGTCAGATACTTGATCCAGAGTTGGTGACACAGACAGTGGAGAAGGTCAAGCAGATTCAGAGCCACCTGCGTGCAACACAAGACAGACAGAAACATTGGGCAGAAGCGCACTGCCGACCATTGGAGTTCAAGGACGGTGACCATGTGTTTTTGAGGATATCGCCTACTCGTGGTACCATCAGATTCGGAGGCAGAGGCAAGCTGAGTCCGAGATACATCGGGCCTTTTGACATCTTAGAACGAGTTGGCGAAGTGGCTTACCGTCTTGCATTACCTCCATCATTAGAAGGAGTATATGACGCATTTCACGTATCGTAGCTGAGGATATATGTCGCAGACCCTAGCCACGTGCTTGATCATTCGGAGATTACAGTCGGTCCCAGCCTATCTTACGTAGAGCAGCCAGTTGAGATCCTCGATCGCAGCGAGAAGACTTTGAGAGGGGAGACGATTCGACTGGTCAGAGTGGCATGGAAGCACCATTCACCAGGCGAGTCTACTTGGGAGCGAGAGGATTTTATTCGGCAGCTATTCCCGTACTTATTTGAGGAGCAAGGTACGAATTTACGTACGGAAATTGAATGCTAGTTATTTTTAAATTCTCTTAGCTATTATCGTGCTTTACTTTTAATTTCGGGGACAAAATTTTTCTAAGTTGGGAAGAATGTAAACCCCTTCGATTAATTCTATAGATAGTTAGGTTGGACTGGAAAATTTTTAGATTTAGCAGCAGATGTTGAGATTTAGAGTAGAGTTGAGTTGTATGTTATTTTAATTTATTTAATTAAATCTTTGGCGTACCCTACCGTTGCTATTTTATTCGGAGCCCAATATCAGCCCATAAATTTCATCGGACTATTGTACTTCTGACTTGACTCGCCAATTTAGGCACTGGACTTTTCTGTCACACAAAATCAAATCCGTTGTGCCCTAAATTAATTGCACAACTTCCCGTATCCTAAAATCTATATTTAATTCTGTGTCGGATACATGTGTCGTTATCCTAAATTTTGAGATACCAACTTAACCCGTTGAGCCGGACCAACTAAAGGGTCCAAGACTGACTCCAAGCCCCCACCATTTTTGACCTTTGTGTCATTTTCAAATTTTGACCCGAAGTGCCCCTATATAATTTAAAAGCGCGGGACACTTTAATTCTATTTTAATCGGGGATACCAATTTTGCCTAATCCTATTTTAATCCCCAATTAATCCCGATGGCCATTAAATTAAACCCGTGCCAAACAACCAACACCCCCTCACCATGTAAATCACCAAACACAATTTTCTCCACAATTTTCGTATCATTTTATGTGTTCGTACAATTTTTCAAATTTAAGGGGCTTAGTTACAATTTATTAATTTAGGTGTCCTCACCCTATTAGCCATGACCATATGGAGAGCCCCCACTCCATTCCTCATGAAGAAATAATTTTTTACTCATGTGAAATCCTAGCCCTCTATTTTAAATAGTAACATCTCCACCCTCCATCCAACACACCCTCCCTATAAAACCATCACCATCACCCTCACAACTCCCAAGCAGGCCCTAATCCTAAGGAGCCTAGAAAACCCCCCCTCTCTCTCCTCCTCCATAGTATTTTCCATACAAAAATTTCTTTTTCTTCTTCCTTTATTCTTCTTCTTCCTTCTTCTTCCTGAATAACTTGTCTGGCCGGCGACTGATTCCTCTCCGGCGTGTGACTTAGTCCGGCGGCTGACTTCAGTCCGGCCGACTGATCCGGTCTGCAGCACCCCCTGACCCGCTCCGGCTGAGCAGCTTCTCCGGCCCACTTCTGCCGACAGCAGCCCCCGCTCCGATCCAGTTCCCTCCCTCGTCCGGCGACTGTGCGGTGCTGAACCCGCAGCACAGTCCGGCCGATTCAGCAGCCCCCGCTCCGATCCAGTTTCCCCCCCGTCCGGCGACTGTGTGGTGCTGAACCCGCAGCACAGTCCGGCCGATTCAGCAGCCCCCGCTCCGATCCAGTTTCCCCCCGTTCGACGACTGTGCGGTGCTGAACCCGCAGCGCAGTCCGATCGATTCAGCAGCTCCCCCCCCGCTCCGATCCCGCTGTGCACTTCCCCCTCTTCCGGCCATCTCCACTCTTTCATCCACCTTCACCACCACTATTATCACTACCATCACCACCACCACAAACTCCCGAGATCATCATAACCACCACCACCACCCCGAGATCATCGTCACCCCCTGCACCACCTCATTCCTGCCAGCATCAACCACCTCGTCGAGGTCGACTCTCCCCCTCTCTTGATTAAATCCAGATTTGTGTTAGTGTTTAGATAGGATTTTAATTACATATATTCATGTGTTAATACTAGCTAGGGTTTAGGTTTCAATGTGGTATATGATGTAGTGTTTTGAGCATATATGTAGATATAGTTGTTGGGATTTAATGGTTTTATTGTTGGCATATATATGGATGTGTGGATTTAGCTAGGGTTGGTGTTTATTAATATTGTGTAGTTGTGGTGAAGTATAAATAATCATGTGTTCCTAGTGATGATTAATGTTCATGTTGAATGGGGTGAATGTGATTAATGTTAATGTTGAATAAGGTGAATGTGATTTAGGTTAATGATGACTAAGGCCAATGATGATTAAGGTGAACGTGCATGGAATATAATGACTTAAGATTAAGGTTTTATGGTGAACTTGGGGTTTATTCGTCATCAGTATATTAAAAATGTATTTGAATGATAGACATTGAGATTTAGGGTTTAACATATTTATTTATGTGCATAGAAATATGTATGGACGAACAGTGATTGCGGGTGAAATGATACTGAGGGTTGAGGAAGACCTAATATTTAATAAGTAAATACTGTCAGGGATTGAGCATACCTGGACTACGGAACCATGTGGTGAATATAGTAAGAATGAGGATTGGTTGAGGAGGGTGTACAGATGACTAGTTGATTGCTGTATCGTACCGATAGTCAACCGGGGTCAACCCCCTAGCGACTTGTCCCTGTGAGTCGTAGCTGAGACTGAGTCTAGGTGTAGATGTGTGTCGCATCCCTGCTTGACGTAGAATAGATTATTGATTTTTGGTTTGTATCTCATCTCTAGGTACTGCGGGACCTGAGGACTTGGACGTGGTACCAGATCCCCGTCATCAGCAGCCGCACGCAGGCAAGTATACCTTGCCACCCTGTATTTCAATTTACAGATATTTATTATTTCGTTATGTACATTGTGCACGTATTTATGTTGACGTTCGATACTTCGCGTCCGATTCACAACCGGGTGAAGACGTACGTCGTAACATCTTAGAAAGATTGTTGGATGTTTCGTAGCATCTCGATATGCGTATCTGAGTATATCAGCACCCCAGGACACACTTATACAATGTGATCGTGCCAGATTCCTGTATCCTGATACTGACATCATGACCAGAGACTGGAACGACCTTAAGGTCGCGTCTGTTGAGATTACTTCTGTGTGTCGAGACTGTTAGATAGAGGGTCAGGTTCAGCGCACCATCGTTGAACACTTGAAAAGGGGAAGACAGTTACTAGATGTTTGGGCTCCTCTGCACGCGCTTATATATGTACGTAGTATCTCTGTAGTGATCCTGTATCTAGTGTAGTGGTATCACCCGTGTGTCTCTGTGCTCGGAGCTACGGTACGCCCCGTGTGTCTCTGTGTTCGGAGCTACGATTTTATTTTAGAAAGCCCACGCGTCGAACATTGTCTTTAAACTGTGTCACACTTGTTTGGTTATGATAGAAGTACCCTGTTGTTGCACTTGTACTTTTCTTTATTGGTATGCTGTATTTTTTTACCTTGTTACGTCCCTCTGAGGACCTGGTTCCCTGCCAGTTTTGCAGCATAGATGGTTTCGGATCATTTGGAGTGGCTGTTGGAGTTTCATGTCTTGCGAGCATGGTACCAGGTACTCATATCTTATCTACCAGCATTATGGTTATTTTACATTGATTATTCATCTGCTGTTGTAGCCTAGTTTTTATAGACTCATACTTCTTCTCGAGTCTATTCGAGTTAGTGTGTTATTGGGCGGCCGACTCTAGCACATAGCTCTTTCTTGTATACTGCTGTACATTGTGGATTAAGACATAGAAGTTTACGTTTATGGGTTATCTAGATAGTGCCCTTTATATTTTACAGCTTATACGTATTCGAGTCAGACCAGAGTCTGGTCGAATACGTAGCTGGCGTGTCACGTATTCCTGGTCCTACGTATTTTTTGGACTGGGGCGTGACACTGGGAGTCGTTCTTCCCGGGGGAGATAATCGAAACACCAGGGGGCTTGTAGTCCTCACGATTAAGGGGGTGTCCTATCTAATAGTGAGCTTGGGCTTGTAGTCCCAGTTGCTACTATTCACGTGTTTCCTATGGACCATCATGTAGTTAGGGCGCATGCTAGGCTAGCCTTCTTGTATACATAACTGTTTGATGCAGAGACAGAAAGGAAAAGAGAACCTTATTATATATATGCAATATTGCTAACTTGTATGTCTGCCGCAGGGATAACCGTTCGACCATGTGTAAGGATCTCTGAATAAGTGATCACTTATATTTCCTTATGTTCCTTATCATAAATGCTAAATATGATGTATCTGCTTTACTTGAATATGCTGCCGCCCCTATTGCATTGTATTGAATAGTCCACTTGAAGCACTTGTCTTGATTTGAAATGAACAGTCCACTAGAGAACCTTTGTTCCCAAGAGATCGCTTATGGCTCACGATATATGGTACGCACTGCACGATAGAACACTGTCCCTATAGTTTGCTTAAAATGTTTGAGTGTGCAAACTGATTTCAAAGACATATTTTCGAAAAGATGTAAACTGACTATAATCATGTGCTGCATGAAATAAATCTAGGTAAAAGTAGTAAGATAACTAGTAATGTAATATTTTGCCACATATTTACTTAGTGTGGGTTTCAGGGAGTGTTGCTTCTGTTCGTTGATTTTATACTCACCAGTACTTTTTCCAAAGTGCTAACCCACCAACAGTTTGCTTGTTTGCAAGTGTTGGATCGTCCGAGGAAGTGATAGCCATGCCTCATCCCAAGGACCCAGAAATCTGGAGTTTGATGCCTTGAGCTGTATCGATTGTGCTTTGAGCTGCTTTTGTATAAATGGATGTAATGTATGGAACAATGTCATTGTAATCGAGAGAAGAGAGTGCTTGAGTAATTTGTAATCTCGGCCAAGCGCCGCTTGTAACACTTTTGAATATCAATAAAGATGCTTGTTTACTTATGCCATTGTATTCTTTACTTTTCTGCAATATATGTGCCGCTGCTCCTGTCTTGAATAGCTTTCTTGCCCTTGTTCAAAGCTTAGGCCTTGTGCAAGCGCACTTTAGGATTGCACGATATCGCGCCCAAGCGAGGACGATCAGTTTTGTAGGGACTAAGCGAGGATGAACGGCCCCTGCGGGATCGGGGCATGACACCAGACACCCCCTTCTCGTCCAACCCCCTCTTCTCTGGCCACCCCTCCTTAGTTAAATCCTAACCCTAACTCAGACACACACACATGCAGACACTAACCCTAAATCGGACAAACACACGCGCGAACACACTAACACATGCAGACACACACATGCAAATACATACGCGGACACACTAACACACACGGACACTAACCCTAATACTGACACGGATACACTAACACAAGCGGACACACATACGCCAACACACGCAGACATACACACACACACACTAACATACACGGACACTAACCCTAATACGGACACGGACACACTAACACACGCGGACACACTAACACACGCAGACACACACACACACACACACACACACACACACTAACACACTCGGACACTAACCCTAATACAAAAATGGACACACTAACACACGCGGACACTAACCCTAATACGGACACTAACCCTAGTAGTGGTGTCCTAGTGTTCACAATTGGATACATAGTGTTCGTATCATGATACGCCATGATACGTATGGCTAGATTTGATAATTTGGGTATTTTGGTGTCTCATTGTGTCAATTACCTATATATTGCATTAGATCTATTATTCTATAGGTTCATATCAATTATATATATATTGGTGTTCAAATTGATATTGGTGTTGTTTTTTTAGTATCATGGTATATTTGTGTTGATACTTGATTGTATCATGAGATTTGGGTATGTGTTTATGTGCATATAGTGAGGTGTATCATGGAGAATTAGATATGTTGTAGTACAGAGCAAGTAACAACAAATTTTAGCAACTAGGTTAGGCAAAGAATAGTGAGGGTAAGGCAAATGTACCAAGTATCAAGATACTTGGGCTATATTTCTATATAAGTACCAAGGTATTTGGATATATGAGATATCTATGATGTATATGTGAGGGTAAATATATAGGTACCTAGATACAAGTGATTATTGAGGGAAAATATGTTGTGTTATGGGTAAGATACTAGGTAATAGGTTAAAGTACCAGGTAAATAGCTATGGTACTTTATGAAAACTCATGATTCATGATATAGATACTTACGCATCACAACTCGAATACTAACGATAAGACCTAAATACTCACTTTGATGAACATTTGGATAATATACTTATACGATATCTATTCATTTTTGCAAAATTATTTAGAAATGGATCTGAATTATTACCTGCGTCATCGTTCTTGGATGTACAACCGTCATTCTGATGACATATGCGGTGTCTGGGATGAATACATAGAGGGAGTAGAGCAGTTCCTGCAGTTCGCTAAGGCGTTCCCTGAGTACATGGACGACACAAAAATTAAGTGTCCATGTGTGAAATATCGTAACTTGAAATATCATCCAGAAGTGGATGTGACATATCATTTGTACTTGAGGGATTTTACTACAAATTACTATCAGTAGACCTCACACGGAGAGCTTGTGCCTTTCGCATCGGAGCATGAGCCTTATGTAGAGCCATATATGAATGTCCACGAGCATGCTGATTTCGACGACGAGTACATGGACATAGTTTTCGACGCCACGGGGCCTACTTTCGATCCGGACAATCATGAAGCAGCTGAGGAGGTACCGAATGTCGATGCTACAAATTTATGGAGTTGTTGGAGAATGCAAGGACTCCATTGTATCCTGGTTGTGAGGATCATTCACCGTTAGAGGTAGTTACCAGGCTGTTAAGCATAAAGTCTGATTTTAACATGTCACAAGAATGCTACAACCGACTTATCGAGTTGATTAAAGAGATCTTGCCGGAGGGTGCCAAGTTACCTACAGACTTCTACCGATCTAAGAGAATGGTTAGATCGCTATGGATGGGATGTCAGAAAATCGATTTGTGTCACAACGGGTGCATGCTGTACTATAACGAAGACAAAGATGAAGCAGTGTGCATATTCTATTGTGCTGCTACAAGGCAACTGGTGCTGGAAAGACTCCCGGTGCAAGGAAGTCGATCGATTCGATGCACTACCTCCCTTTGACGTCGCGGTTGCCGAGATTATTTATGGTGAAGGAGACTGCCAAAAATATGAGTTGGCACGGGCAGGAACAGATCGAAGGAGTGTTGGATCATCCATCCGAGGGAGAAGCATGAAAGCACTTTGATCGAGAGTATCCCGATTTTTCTTTGCATCCGCGTAATGTCAGATTGGGGGCTCTCCTCCGATAGTTTACCCCATTTGGACTTTCGGGATCCCAATATTCGTGTTGGCCTGTGATTGTCATCCCGTACAACTTACCGCCTTGGATGTGCATGAAGACTCCATATATGTTTCTAACCGTTATCATTTCGGGTCCGAACAATCCCAAGAGAAACATTGATGTGTACTTACAGCCGTTGATAGATGAGTTGAATCAGCTATGGAAAGTAGGTGCCAACATGTATGATGTTTCCAGAAAGTAGAATTTTTAGATGAGGGCAGCACTTATGTGGACCATCAACGACTTTTTGGCCTATGGAATGTTATCGGGATGGAGCACTCGTGGTCGTCTCTCATGTCCATATTGCATGGACTGTACTAAGGCTTTCCGTTTAAAATACGAAGAAAAACCGTGATTATTTGATTGTCACTGACAGTTCCTGCTGAAAGATCATCCGTTCAGGAGGAACATGAATGCATTTTGTGTCGGGTTGTGGAGTAGGCCGATCCACCGCCAAGGTAGTCCAGATACGATATCGAAGGAGGTCAGAGATTTTTCCAAGTGCTATCGAAGATCCTACAAGGGGGTACAAGTGTGATGGATTTGGTAGAACTCATAACTGAACAAAGAAGAGCATATTCTGGGACCTGCCATATTGGAGCACCAATATGATCAGACATATCGAGAAGAATATGTTTGACAACATAATTAATACTGTTGTAGAAGCATAAAAAATACGCCGGATGATTACACGCGGCATATCGGTGCAGAGCAGCATAGGCAGAGGCCTTAAGAGCCATCAAGCGTGCAACAGAGCCTTTTCTGCTAGAACAGAGCATGAAACATAAAAAGCTCGAAGGACCATCCGTGCAAGGTAGTACGTCCAAGCCGCTTCAGCGTAAACAAGGTGCTTCATCGCCTCCAGGGCGTAAAACTCCTCCCCTTTCATACGCAACATTGAGGTGTACAAAAGATGCTTCGTATTCCCCGAAGTGAACCTGTCAGATCCTGCAATGAACCTGTCAGAGCCTGCAATGAACCTGACGTCTGGACTTCTGGCAAAGGGATACGGCTCGACTACCTAAGCGACGGCTATAATGATGGCACTGCACTGCCACCCAGGCTGTCAAATACCGCCATCCCCTTCGCATAAACTGCTTCTTCAAGCACAAAGGGATACGCTGCCTTGTTTTACACAGGCAAAACACGAGCTGTTTACGTTCTGCAGTAGACAAACCGCATGCAACGCCAAAAGCTGCACTCCGTACGGGGTTCGAGGCACGTCTCTTCGCCTAATGCACAGAGCGGTGACAGTTTCTCGAGGCACGTCTCTGCGATTGATGCGCAGAAAGGGTTGCAGACCGTCAAAGAACATGCCTCCACATTTAATGCACAGGATGGTGGCAAATCTCGGCATTTAATGCAAGATATTTGATTATATCTTCAAAAGCCGTAATTCCGGCTAAGACGTCCATATCAGCATTGTGGCACGGTACGCAGCGGCTTCTACGCTCATCCAGCATTTGTGCTCATTCGGCTTCTACGCCTGCTCGGCCTCTGTGCCCCTTCGGCTTCTACGCCTGCTCGGCCTCTGTGCCCCTTCGGCTTCTATGCCTGTTCGGCCTCTATGACCACTCGACTTCTATGCCTGTTCGGCCTCTACGACCACTCGGCTTCTATGCCTGTTCGGCCTCTACGACCACTCGGCTTCTATGCCTGTTCGGCTTCTATGCCGGTTTGATAGCTATTTGGCTTCTATGCCATGGTAACAGACATTTGGCTTCTATGCCAACCTCTTCTACACAACGGATACCTACCTATGTGGCTTTTACGCCGTGATCTTCGTAGCAATTGTACGCGTTGTGTCCCTTAGTTGGACCCGCGTCACACGCTCATTCAAAAGATTATCGATACGCAGGCATTGGTTACTTTAACCATTGTGTAAAAGGGTGCTGTACTTTCCACTCCTCGGTTGTTACACCGACGGAGTGGTCACTGTCACTAAAACTCTATAAATAGAGACCTCTATCAATGAGGAACAAGGTCGAAAAACTTAAAACTTGAAGATCGAACCAGGTCGACAAAAATTGGAAGATCGAGCCCGAGAGAGAGAGAGAGAGAGAGAGAGAGAGAGAGAGAGAGAGAGCACCCGGAGCTCAGGCAAAGAGTAGGGATCGACGACTTTGGCATCGCGCATCCACCATCTCCTGCAACCTTCGAAGCTGCTTCCTGTCTTCTACGGCACTTCTTCAACATCGTGTGGTCCAAGGGCTAAAGTGACCGACTGCAGATCAGACACCTATAGCAATATTTACCCAGATTAAATAAATTGTACTCCCATATCCTCGTATAGGATCAAATTATACAAGTTTGTTTGTAAACCAAAGAAGGCGGGTTCTGTGTAAACCTCATATTGAATACATCTTTATTCTTTTGTTTAATACCACAAACAAGATGGCGACTCTGCTGGAGAGATCTTTCTCTTCTGATGAGGAAGCAATTGCTCAACATGATGCGGTATCCATGGGATCCGTGAAGAAGACGCTGGTCGTCCAATTCGACCAGTCTGCCTACGAAGACATGCTTCGAACCGGGGGTAGCTCTCACTCTCTCTCCGTCCAAGACAACAGAAAGCTGCGCAAAGTGTGGATGCCCAAGACATCCTCTACCATTCCTGTGGACTCTCCGATCTCTCCGATCTCTCTGACCAATGAGGTTGTAGCACTGCTCCCTCCGTGCCCTGCACGTAAAACTCAGTCTCCCGCTATGCGCGATACAGACGAAACTTCGGGCAAAGCCTCAGCGCTGACCCAGAAGTATTCACTGCGCTCTACGCGTAGGAACCAGTCTTCCGCTACGCGCGGTACAGACAAAACTTCGGACAAAGCCTCAGCGCTAACCCAGAAGTATCCACTGCGCTCTACGCGTAGGAACCAGTCTCCCGCTACGCGCGGTACAGACAAAACTTCGGGCAAAGCCTCAGCGCTAACCCAGAAGTATCCACTGCGCTATACGCGCAGAAATCAGTCTCCCGCTACGCGCGATACAGACCAAACTTCTGGTAATGCCTCAGCGCCAGGTCAGAGGTACTATGCTTAACCTCCTCTACCCCAGGGTGGAATATAGCTGGAATTCCAATTCTGACAAAACTAATTCCATAACGAAGCTAGTTAGGTCATATTCTATCATGTCCGTATGACCTCTGAATAGGTATGTCCTGCTAGAAGTTTATCGAGAGTTTATCACGTCCATACTACCTCTGATATCACTCTCACCTAAACCTATCATTTACATTCCGAAATGATGGGTCCACAAAGTCAGAAAAGATTCGCTTTATTTCCAAAAAGAGCAGAATTACATTAGGGAAGCTAAAAGCAAGAAAGGGTACATCATTGCGGGGGAGCAGTCAGATCACGAATCAGCTTCGCCAGTGCAGCTACCTTCTCGCCCCTGGAAACCAAGGCATCAGCGCGGGCCCGCTCCAGCCGTGCCTCAGGATTATTCGTAAAGGACGGTTCGGCCCTTGCCCGAAGAGAGCCAGCTCGAGCAGCTTCTGCACGCTCCAGGTCCCGTCAAGCGGTGCTCAGTCGACCAGACGCTACGCCTAGACCTGCCAGCGACTGAGAAGCCCACTCCTCTGCCCGTGCTAGTTTCTCCTTCAACTTGCGGACCCTCGCTGTGTTCCCTTCGTGCTTGGATTGGCACTTCATCTCGAGAGCAAGAGCCTCCTCCACGAAGGCCTTTCTTTTATCCGTCTCCAGCTTACGGGCTTTGATAGAGTTATCCAAGCTCTCCAGCTGTTTGGTAAGCCGCGCAGTCATGGAGTCGTATCTGGCCTGGACTTCGGCTTCAAAACTGCTCCGAGTCAGCTGCAAGTATTCGTTAATGGGTTGCTCCAACCCATTAACCATCGCCTCCAGGGCGTCAGCTACCCCAAAATTGCCGAACTCTCTGACGGCCCCAATCGAAAACTGGGAAGCCTTCTTCAGGCTCTCAAAATCCAGATTCTTTGCCAACACCATTGTTATCAGCGTATTCAAATTGGCGTAGAAGGTGCCGGTATATAGCTCGGTCAGCGCAACCAGATCTGGTTGAACGCCAGGAGTGGCCACAATATTGGCGAGTTCCCCTCCAAGGACGATTGCAGACGAGGTGGCCACAGCCGCCGCCTCGATAGGTGGTGCGACCGAAGAAGGTGCGGCAACAACGGTCGAAGTCATTGCCATACTCACAAGAGGCGAGGTCACGATGACGGGTTCGTCCTCCTCTTGAGATGACGAAACCACTCCGGGCGAGCTGGCCCCTGAAGCCATTTCCTCCTCGAAGTGGAACGCCTCCGTATCACCGTCAGGAGCCCGAGCAGAGCCAGAAGGCGTTTCAATGCTATAATCCCCGTGGGCGCCATCCCCTGAGAAGAGGACAAGAAAGTTGACATCAATATGATAGTAATCTTTCTAAGAGGAGACATAAAGATGACCTTTACCCGTAGCCAACGGTATATATGTCGCGTCTGCAGCCGATGTAGCTATGTCACGCCTTAATGACGCAATACGAACTGTCATACCTGGAGAAGGAGGTGGGCCAACCGACATCGCCGGGAGCTCCACCAAGCCTCCGCCGAGACGTGTTCAAGGTTCGTCAGCTGGAATCTCGCTGGTCATACTCACGAACGCAGCAGGAGTTTCCTCCGTTGCTGGTCTAGAGGAAGATTCTCCCATTTGCCTCGGCCACGCGGGCGATTTTATTCCACTACCGGAGGCAGTGGCAGCAACGGCAGCCTCAAGCAGGAGTTCTCCGACACCGCCAGCCGAAACTGAGGGTCCCTCTCTGAGAGACGGGGAACCTCCAATCAAAAGGACATCCCCAACAGGAGAGGCAGCAGGTTCCTCTCTAGGAGCCTCAATGCCAGGAATCCGGAGAGGACGATCAGCCGTCTTCTTCTTCCTCTTGCGAGGGGAAGTCTGCTTCGAGACAGAAGCCCTTCGCTTCCCTGAGATCGCCAAAGCCCCCGCAGGCGGAGGCACTTCACACCTCGGCACTGACACCAGAGGCTCATTCGGAATGGCGGACTCCTCGCCCTCGTCAGATGAAACCGAGGGGACTTCGATTCTTCCCCCAGGCTTGGAGGAAGGCACCCTGAAGCTTCCAAGAATGTCAAAGTCGCGATGGAGGGTGTTGATCGCCACGTAGAACTGAGCATACGAATGGAGGATGCGCAGCTCCGTGGAGAGGGTGGCGATCGGCACAATGAAGATTGCTCCCGTGCAGCCCATAATGAAGTACCGCCACCCCCTGGCTCCATCAATGAGTTGCCCCGGGACCTGAAGCTGGTGATGGCATTGCCCACGTGCAGCTGATCGTACCCAAACTGCCTCGCGAACCGACTGGGCAAGTAAGGCTCGAAGAAGCAATGATCCTCGCTTCTGTACAGCAAATGGGAGGGTCTGATGCAGACCAACCAATTAAAGGCTTCCGGGGAAAGATTGGTCTTTTCTCCGCCAAAATCCTCGAGCCTAATCCCCGACTGATTACGATGTACAGAAGGGACGGTGCAGAGGAGCTTCCAACAAAGACCAAGGCTCAGCGCCAGCCGACAGTCCACGACTGTGGTCACGTTCCAGAGGGAGCCCTTGTAGTTCAGCAAGAAACTACCCCCTGCGCTGCTACCAGGACCGGAAGACATCACCCGGGGGTTGTGAAGAATTAACCATCCCATCAAGTACAGGTATGGTAATTCCACCCGGGAAAAACTCTCACGCCGAGCTTCATCGACGAGCAACCCGTCAGTCATGGCTCGCAGTCCAGCCTGTATACGGCACACCATGGCAGGAAGCAAGCCTAGCCTTGCCCCGAACACCAGACGGACGGCGGGCCACAGGATATTCCGATGAATGCGGTCCGCGGACGCGGTGCCAGGCACCACTACTCGACGTAGCCATAAGGAGAGAAAGGCGGCCAGCTTGGCTTCCTCAGACAAAGGCCTGCGGCAGCGCCTCAAGTAACTATAGGCCTTAGTGCCTTCAGGGTACTTTCCTACCCCGTCATTGAGAAACTGGTCTGGAGCGTTGGCCTCCTCCATAAGGTCCTCAACGACCTCGGCACTAAGCACGGCCAAACAGTTCACGGGCTCATGCTTGTCCCCCGAAACCTTCACCGACTTGACGGCCCTGGCCCGGTGGAAGAAGAGGTAGGACATCCACTTAGTGGTGTGAGCCAAGTCAGAAGGCTCATTATAAAAGGCAGTGCACACGAGGTAGTGGCACATCAGCTCCTGATACACCGCCACAACTCGAGGATCCGAGTCCTCCAACTCCCGGTTGGTAGGATCATACTCTTCATATGGGGTATCCCCCATCGGCAGTCTCGAGATCGCTGCCATTTCGTGGAGGGCCAACCCCAACTCCCCCAGTGGAGTGGCAAAGGTCCCGGTGAGCGAAATGTTTCGCTCCATCAGCGCCAGAAAGAGGTTAGGGTTGGGAGGCAACCAAACACTCGTCACGCTCACGGCGGCATACAGTCCAATGATTTCCAGCTCTCTCCGAAAATGCTTCAAATCCCAGTCAACTAGGCAGGACCATCGAAGATTTGTTGGGGGTGATCCACCCATTGCACCGAGGATTCTCCTTGGGGTATACCCCCCCTCGCTCCATGAAGTCATTACAGAAAGTCGGCAATTGCACCGGCTGGATCACTGAACTGTCTTCACTCGGGACGCTGCCCGGGCACAGTCCCCTGAACAACGTTACGACGCCAGTGGGGCGGCTGACGAACGACTCCTGGTCGGCTCCTTTCAGATAAAAGATCTTTCCCGGCTTCCCGTGAAGATCAGGAGTCAGCGTCTACGACATCCTCCTGCGATGTATGGCATGGAAGAAAGCCGAGATCGGATAATCTCTCGACATCGTGGGCAGATACAAGACCACGCCCTCGGCAGGAAAAACCCAGGGTTCTCTCTTGGGCTTCGTCTGGGACTGCTTGTCTATCATGTCCCCAAAGAGGAAGGCCGGCTTGATGTACTGCTCCCCATGTACGTACGTTAGGGGCTCCCCGTTGATCATGCTCAGCAGCATTCGCTCGCCCTGAGCCGATATCAAGATCCCCCTCCCTTCGGGATATTGGGATCCGGAGATAGGAAATATCACGTGCGACAGATCCTCCAAGTAGTTCGAGTGCAGCATCCCAGCAGTGGATCCCATCACCTCGGCCAGTGGAGACTCATGCAAGTCGACTGCAAAAATGCAAGGAAAACACGTCATTACGAACCTTGCAACATAAAGACCAAGAAGCGACAGTCGGTGCTTTATGCCAAGACTGTACGAAATTTGGTCATCCTACGCCAGGAGTCATATCCCGAAAGCGTAATTGGCGGTATATGGTCCGTACTTTACGCCAGACTGCCAAAATTCTAGTTATTGTGCCGGAGGTCCCATCTAAAGCGTAAAACTAAAATTTTACAGTATACACCAAGTCTTCGGCAGCCAGAGCTTTTACGCTCATAACTACGAAGACATGGAGTTTTTACGCTGACACATTAGAAATATGGGCGTAAAAGATGAAAACGTCTTCGTGCGTCATCTTCCTCAAAGAGGCTATCAGCACAGAAGACGACCTAGTGCGGTCACGTTCAACGTGTGCGAAGGATTTTTTGTTGTTCTTTGTCATTTCCGATGGCTATACCTCTAAGACCGGGTGCGCTACTCGTCGGCAGGATCCTTCGCTCAGAAGGAAGTTCGTATCGCCCGGCCGAAGACTCTCTCGCCGGGGCAGAAGCACGAGAAGAAGAGCCTATGCTCTTTCCCTTGGTGGAGAGGGTTTGCTTCGGCGCCATTACTGGAAACCTGGAGTGCTCGGAGAAAGTACGAGGGAAAAAAACTTAAACAATCAAAGCTCTCTCTCGCAGAAGACAGATAAAAAGTTTCTCTCTCCAGAAGCTTGGGATATATATAGAGTTCGGGTCGACTCCTCGAATCCTCAGGCGGCTCCTCGAAACCCCAACCGAATCTCATAAATTAAATATTTGGTTATGATTGGGTACTACGTCAGCCCGCTAACTCTCGAAAGACGGACAGTCAGCAAATTCGAAGAGTTTTTCGTGCAAAAGCAGGTCAGCGGTTCCTATGCTAAGGAGCTTTCTACGCTCGACAGCAACAGATCTACGGTTTTACGCTCGCAAGCTACAAGTCTATGGTTTTTACGCCCGGATGCCTTTGTGCTCGGTAGCTTTTATTCTCGAGAGGCTACAAACCTACGAGTTTTTACGCTCAGCAGGTACCAAATCGATGATCTCACGCTCGGTGGCGCTTAGTTTACGCTCGGAGGCAACAGATCCGCAACCTCTACGCTCGGAAGATTTTTTTCATTCACAGGCTAGAAATCTACAGTTCTACGCTAAGGAGCTTTCTACGCCCGACAGCAACAGATCTACGGTTCTATGCTCGCAAGCTATCAGTCTATGATTTTATGCCCGGATGCCTTTGTGCTCGGTAGCTTTTACGCTCGAGAGGCTACAAATCTACGACTTCACGCTCAGCAGCTCCAAATCGATGATCTCACGCTCGATGGCTTTCTACGCTCAATAAGCCTACGAACTCAAGATTTTCAGCTCATCTACGCTACGGATATCTGACCTTCTGCATATCCGAACTCAAGGCGATCGATTACATGAGTTTACACAGAAGATACTCCTTGACCTCAACATATCCCAAGTACCCGAAGCATACAAGAGTTCAAACATTGAGAAATTACTCTTCTCGGGTCAATTGGAGGTTCATCCAGACTCCAGTCTGAATATCTCATCTATCAAAAGATGGCAACTCAGTTAGACAGCCATTTCTCGACCCTGTTCCAAGGGATTTTTCGAGAAGTCATTCTTGAAGACGAAGTCTGAACAAAAATTCTGTTCATCAGAAGTTTAAAGCTCTACGCGGTTCCTCAGTCCTAGCAACAGGACAGTTCTAAAATGTTCAAAATGCTCTACAGCGTTCTATGGACTATTCGCTATGCGTGAAGGACAGGACCTAGCACTCTTTCTACAGAGTCGACGTACAGAATCAGACGTGTCAAAGCTACACATATTCAGACTTAACAGCAACGTATGGCAAGATGATCATATGGAGAAGCAAGACAATTTTATTAAAAGATTAAAGTCATGATTACATATGAGGGAAATCCAATCTACAAGAGTTTTTTTTCATTGTCATGATTACATATGAGGGAAACTCCGTCGACAGGAGGGTTTTTCCATCATCGTCTGAAGATTGCCCAGAAGTTGTTCTGACAGGTTCTCACAGGGGCACAATTCTTCATCCATCTTCTCCGGCAGTCAGTCAGTTCCAGCAAACTGACTGACATGGCAATGATCACCGGCGAGAGAACGAAAGAGTTGGGGCTTTCATATCCCATACTCCGTGCACCGTGATAGATTGAGTTGAGATATTCTACCCAACTCAATGCCCGAGGTTAGAGCTAGTCGCTGCTCTCACCGCCGGAGGTAACAGGAGAAGACACCGGTTGCAAGCAGTGTGGTCTAATACGACCCTTTCCTTCTCCTGGAAGAACAGCCATATAAAGTTGCTGATTATCCCGAGCAAGGGAGGCTAAGATATCCTTCCATGATCCATCGTTGTAGTGGACACTTGCTCGAAGACGCCGTCTTTTTCGGCTCCTTACACACTGGAAGAACATGATCTCCTTCTTCCTCAAATCGACCCGTCGAACTCCAGCGATCATCTCTGCGTGGTGATGAAAATATGGGGAGAACAGGCTAACTCTCCCAGCCTTTTTATAGGCGAAAGGGGTCACACCGGTCCCCAATAAATCCGCCATAAAGTCAGCATCGACCGTTTTAACGCTCCATTCAGAAACGTTTCAAGTCACGAGGTGCGGTTCATGCTTCATTCAAAGCGTTCCAACTTCCGAGGAATTTGAAAGCTTTGAAGGATGTCTTGTAGAAGCATAAAAAATACGCCGGATGATTACACGCGGCATATCGGTGCAGAGCAGCATAGGCAGAGGCCTTAAGAGCCATCAAGCGTGCAACAGAGCCTTTTCCGCTAGAACAGAGCGTGAAACATAAAAAGCTCGAAGGACCATCCGCGCAAGGCAGTACGTCCAAGCCGCTTCAGCGTAAATAGGGTGCTTCATCGCCTCCAGGGCGTAAAACTCCTCTTCTTTCATACGCAGCATTGAGGTGTACAAAAGATGCTTCGTATTCCCCGAAGTAAACCTGTCAGATCTTGCAATGAACCTATCAGAGCCTGCAATGAACCTGACGTCTGGACTTCTGGCAAAGGGATACGGCTCGACTACCCAAGCGACGGCTATAATGATGGCACTGCACTGCCACCCAGGCTGTCAAATACCGCCATCCTCTTCGCATAAACTGCTTCTTCAAGCACAAAGGGATACGCTGCCTTGTTTTACACAGGCAAAACGCGAGTTGTTTACGTTCTACAGTAGACAAACCGCCTGCAATGCCAAAAGCTGCACTCTGTACAGGGTTCGAGGCACGTCTCTTCGCCTAATGCACAGAGCGGTGACAGTTTCTCGAGGCACGTCTCTGCGACTGATGCGTAGAAAGGGTTGCAGACCGTCAAAGAACATGCCTCCATATTTAATGCACAGGATGGTGGCAAATCTCGACATTTAATGCAAGAGATTTGATTATATCTTCAAAAACCGTAATTTCGGCTAAGACGTCCACATCAGCATTGTGGCACGGTACGTAGCGGCTTCTACGCCCATCCAGCGTTTGTGCTCATTCGGCTTCTACGCCTGCTCGGCCTCTGTGCCCCTTCGGCTTCTACGCCTGCTCTGCCTCTGTGCCCCTTCAGCTTCTATGCCTGTTCAGCCTATACGACCACTCGGCTTCTATGCCTGTTCGGCCTCTACGACCACTCGACTTCTACGCCTGTTCGGCTTCTACGCCTGTTCGACTTCTATGCCGGTTTGATAACTATTTGGCTTCTATGCCATGGTGACAGACATTTGGCTTCTATGCCAATCTTTTCTACACAACGGATACCTACCTACGTGGCTTTTACGCCGTGATCTTCGTAGCAATTGTACGCGTTGTGTCCCTTAGTTGGACCCGCGTCACACGCTCATTCAAAAGATCATCTATACGCAGGCATTGGTTACTTTAACCGTTGTGTAAAAGGGTGCTGTACTTTCCACTCCTCGGTTGTTACACCGACGGAGTGGTCACTGTCACTAAAACTCTATAAATAGAGACCTCTATCAATGAGGAACAAAGTCAAAAAACTTAAAACTTGAAGATCGAACCAGGTCGACAAAAATTGGAAGATCGAGCCCGAGATAGAGAGAGAGAGAGAGAGAGAGAGAGAGAGCACCCGGAGCTCAGGCAAAGAGTAGGGATCGACGACTTTGGCATCGCGCATCCACCCTCTCCTGCAACCTTCGAAGCTGCTTCCTGTCTTCTACGGCACTTCTTCAACATTGTGTGGTCCAAGGGCTAAAGTGATCGACTGCAGATCAGACACCTATAGCAATATTTACCCAGATTAAATAAATTGTACTCCCATATCCTCGTATAGGATCAAATTGTACAAGTTTGTTTGTAAACCAAAGAAGGCGGGTTCTGTGTAAACCCTATATTGAATACATCTTCATTCTTTCGTTTAATACCACAAACAACTGTGATGGACGTAAAGGAAAAGACAAAAGACAATCCTAAGGCCAAGTTGGACTTAGAAGAAATATGCAGACGACCTGAGTTGCATTTGATAGATGAAGGGAATGGGAGGGTGATGCAGCCTAAGTTAATTTTTTTATTGGACAAGGAGGACAAAGGAAGAATTTATAGGTGGATCCATGGCCGAAAATTTCCAGACGAGTACATGTCGAATCTGAGAAGATGCGTCGACCCGAAGGAGAATAAACTGACGTGTATGAAGAGCCACGATTGTCACATATTTATGGAGAGATTAATTTCGATTATATTTTAGGAATTCTTACCATAGGTAGTTTGGGATCCATTGGAAGTACTTAGCATATTCTTTAGAGATCTTTGTTCTGCTAAGTTGCTCGTCGATCGTCTAGAAAAGCCGGAGAAGGACATTGCGGTGACACTTTGCAAGCTTGAGAGTGTCTTTCCTACGGGATTCTTCGACTCCATGGAGCATTTGTCGATTCATCTTTCCTATGAGGCACGTGTTGGTGGACCTGTCGATTATCGGTGGATGTACCGGTTCGAGCGACATTTGAACCACCTCAAGAGGAAGGTAAAAAAAATAAGGCATGGGTGGAGGATTCTATTTGTGAAGCCTATATTCTCGAGGAGATTATAAATTTTTGTTTGATGTATTTCAAGCCTCATGTTGCTACTAATAGAACGAGAGCTCCCAGAAATGACGAGGGTATCAAAAATCTAATGAGGCAATACTGAAAGTATTCAATGCTTTCGGAAAGCCCTCGGGTAAAATAAAGAAGAGATATCTGAATGACGACGAGCTTAGGGCCGCTCAGTTGTATGTATTACTCAACTGTGACGAGGATGAGGTAGAGAAACTAGAGGGGTAAGTAATTAATACGTCGATGTTTACGATATCTCAATACAACTATTACACTAACCCGCCTATGCTTCATTGTGTTTTAGCACATATAATGATGCAGTAAGGTCGAGTAGACCATACATAACAGATGAAGAAGTAGAACAAGAAATGAGACTTTATTTTCCTTTATGGTTGACAACATATGTAAGGATCTCGGTAATTACTTTTTGTGTATGTATACTTGCACAAAAATTAACGTTAAACTTAATATCGCTTATTTGATATTTATGTCGATCGTCCAGAGGCAACACTTAAGAATGAATCTATTAGAACTCTAGCAAAGGGACCAATTTATGCCGTCAAGTTTTGGCCAACTTACTGTGTGAATGGGTTTAGGTTCAAGTCAATGAATGCCCCAATAAGAGATAGCTTCCTAGATTTCGATTCTAGGAAAAATAGTTGTTTGTGTATCAAATCTTAGAACTACAAATACGTCGATCCAGGCACTGATTTCTTTGGCGTCTTACGAGAGATTATGGAGTTAACATATAATTATGCCATAGAGCCTGCTAAGATCGTGTTATCCAAGTGTCACAACGTGCACCCGGAATAGGGGCACGAGTACGTGGGTACGTCCAGCCTACGCCGCAGCATCGACGGTAGAACGCTGTCTAGGTCATAATACTATCTGATCAATTTCTCACGAATATCCATCTCCATAAGGAGACACAAATATCATAATATAATATAAAAATTACTCAACTACATAATTAGAGCACGATAAGATATCGAAGAAATAAATAAACGAAATGCAGCACAAGTCTAAACAAAAATAGTCTAACTCAAATAATAACATCCAAGTCTCAAAGTATGTCGAAAATAAATTCGGTACCATAAACTGCTAAAAGAAACTAATCTGAATAACTAGTGATCCCGGCTAGACCTTCCGGAATCATAACTGAACTACAAGATCCAAGGCTGTAGGTACTCTCCCTGTGGTCCATAAAATGTCGGACACCAGTCCTCTAAGTCGCAGTCTGGAAAAATATTTCCAATAAGGATAGAACGAAGTACATCTCTAATAGCAGTTCTAAATCAATGATATATACCATGTAGCAGTAAATAGATGTAAATATACAAGATGCATATACATGTATAAGAGATACACAATAAAGAAAATACTGGAAATAAATACAAGAATGAACAATATGACAATGAACAAGATTACTAATGACTAAGTGTGTGAGTACTAGCTTTAACATGTGATCGGCTTGGAAACTTGTACACGAATAATGACCTGGTTAGTCATACGTGCGGTGTATGACCAACACTAACATGAAAACAAGACTTGTTCATGAAGGGTATGATCACATATCTACACTAAAATACTCCCCACCCCGACTGGTATAGTAGATCCAACCATGGTACGCTATGGCACGGGATTCCCCAAGAAGATAGCTAGTCTTCCCGAGAATCTGTGTCTGTACATGTACAAGTTAATCAATAAAACAAGACTTGCACAAGATACACCATATACAAGGAATAACATCTCATGACGAGATCCGAATATATCAATCCGTGTAACCATCGTATCAAGAAATATGGATATCCACACTAAATATAATGCACATAGAGGATATCACAAATAAGAAACTATCAGAGAATGTACTCGCCTGGGGTCCTGAGCGGGCAATACCAATGTCCTGCTCCTGTAGTCTCGCCGGACGATCAAATGGTCCTATATACATATAATGTAATACAATATAGCATCAGTCGTTACACTAGCACACACAATATAATTATGCTGAACTCAGCAGCTACACTAGGGTGGTACTGGTCAACTAGCAGGGTCAAGCGTGCATCTAAATGTACGGGTGTCATGTCTTCAGTATTGTGCATAATCAGTCAGTCAATCACTAACACATGTCTAGCCAGTACGTCGGGGTACACAAGGCAGTTAACTCATTAATATTCAGGGTCACATGGTCATATGCAATTATACGGGATATCCACAGTTAAAACCTAGGGTCATATAACATACATTTATTATAATCAAATGTAAATACGGAATACCTACTACTAACATTTATGGCCATTCAACATCTATAATACATGGTACATATTACTAGTAATCAAATTCCTACTAAATATATTTATCAACCTAATTAGTAACACACATGCACATGCTACTAGTTTTGGTTTACTAACATAAAGTCCTCTGTCACCAAACTGTCTTGAAGTAATTCAAATCCCTAATAGCATTCACACAAGCACATATACACAACTATGAAAGAAGAGGGGATATGTTCGAACCTCGGGGTGCGCATGATCGAAGAGGGTACTTGGGCTCTGGCGAGGGTGGTGATGATGACGATGATGTTGATGATGATGATGATGATGATGATGAAGAAGAAGAAGGTAATAATGATGATGGTTGTAAACCCCCAGATTTTTTTCAGAATTTAAAAACAGATTTTTAGGATTTTTCTGATATTTTTAACTAATTAAAATAAATGTTTTCTGCTATTAAATAGTTTTTGTGATTTTATTAAATATTAAAATATTATGAAAATAATATTTTTGAGTATAAAATAAATAATTAGACTTACTGTAATTTTTCTAAAATTTATTTGACCCCAGAACTATTTTTAAAGACCTAAAAATTAATATTTTTAAACAAGAATGAACCAAAAATAAATAGGATTGAACCAACCGGTTTAACCCTGAACCGGACCAACCCTGAACCGGACCAACCCTGAACCGACCCAAATCCTATTGGATCGGGTCGGATCTGAACCTGACCCGACCCGCTAGACCCGACCCGTCTGAACCCTTCACTTTCCCCCACTTTTCCCTTCTCCGCCGCCGACCGTTTTGACCCACCGACTCTCTGTCTGCCCCGCCGTTAACCAGCGCCGCCTCGCCTCCCCGCGCCGCTCCACCTCCCTAACCGCCGGCCTAGCCATCCCCTATTTAAATCCGACGAATCCCCACCGCTGTCACCATCATCCACCACCGCCCCCACCCAATCCCAACTCCTCCGGCCGCCCCGAGCTCGTCCAGCACCGTCGCAGCTACCCCGACGACGTCTCCGACCAGAACCCCGGCAGCCCTGAAGACCAGCAGCCGCCACCACAGCGTCGCCGGCCGGCCGAGCACCGTCGCGCTTCCCCGCGTAAATGCATTTTTTAGTCGATACCTACCCCTGTTCAGGTGAGTATTTTTCTCTCCTTGTCGCCTCATTTTCTGAACTGTCTGCGGTAACGCGTACCCTACGTGACCCTTTCGAACCCCGTGCAACTCGTTTGGGGTATCGTATCCTGTGTCGGTCGTAAACTGCGACGTAGAATCAGGAAAATAAACCCCCAATTTCTAAAAATCAAAAATTGTCCCGAACTTCCCAGTTCACGACCGTTTTACGACCAACCTGTTAAATATTTTCAAAATTGTCTTGAACAATAATTTAGACCTTATGACCAAGTTTTAAAACCTTATTTTAGTTCAATTTATCAAGCTGTAATTTGCATGTTATTCGAGGGTAAAAATGACCAAAATATTGGTTATTTAAAAACCCTAATTTTTCTGGAACTGGGTGTGCCCCGCTAAATGAGGCAACTTGACCATGTGTGAACTTTACCGAAAGGTGCTCTCTGTCAATACAGACATGTAGGATTTTGCGAAAGTTGATTTGGATGTGCGTGCATACCAGAATCAACACGTATCTGTCGACAACACCCCGTATCGGTCCTGTTCTGACACTATTCATAAGACAGAATCTTTCTGAGATATTCATGGTGATTCTTTATAGGTTACAAGATTCGTGACATAGATATTATATATGCTTAGCTATCATTATGACTTGCTGCATTAGATATGATCTTGCGTGTCATAGACATGAGACGTGTGATTACATTGGGTGGAAAAAGACACACAGGCTATAGGCTAATTTTATATATATTTATTATTGTGAGGCCATAGACTCTACATCAGATCTAGGCATATTACGTGATATTACTGCTACCGGCTCCCCGACATCAAGCTTGTAGCGGTCTCAGCCTGAGTCTAGTGATGCTCTCATTTGCATATCACTTAGCTGGTTATATAGTTTATCCTATTAATTCATTTATTATTGTAGTACATTTATTTTGGCTTGAGTTATTCTTGTACCTTGCTATGTCCCCTGAGGACCTGGAATCCGGATTATGTCCCCAGGTTTAGCAGAGGAGATCTACCCCGAGGTATACGGGACAGGAGCAGTACTAGTACCAGAGGATGAGGTGATCGCCGATAATTTCTTCTGAGTATCTGCTTTATCTATACTAAGTTATTTCTCTTATTTCCTGTTTATTGAACTATTGTATCAAACTCATTTATCGGGTTGTTCCCCGAGACTTTTTATTGAGATTTGTTGGATATATTTGATCTTGATTATTCTGATATTTATTTTGTGATTATCTGCTGTGGATGAGATTAGTATCATAGACCTTTATAGTTGTTTTACAACTTAAGTACACCCTGATGGGTCCATTAAATTAGGTTTGCCCATTGGTGTGTGCTGCTGGCCATTGCCACGTGACTAGTCCATCGATATTTTGGGACTGGGGCGTGACATGATTTTTGTGGTGGCCCATGTAGGTCAACGACTAAATTGCTTCGGTTTCAACTAAGGGACCGAGCAAGCCTGCGAAAAATATAGAATAAGTTATAGGATCTCATCCACTTGATTGAATCATTCTTGATATCTATATCGGATTCGAATTAAAATTCTTGACTTACATCCTGCCTTGATTCCTCTGTGCGCCTCTTATAGTTTATTTTGGATGCAGAGTAATGGATCCACCAGCAAGCAACGAGACTCCCGCAGCATCACCACAAGATGTTGTAGCCACCTACGAAGGAGATAGAGTGACGCCATTAAGTGGAGATCCCTCCACTCACCAAAGTAGTCAAACAAATCAGCATACCTCGAGAATCCAGCAAGATGATATTCCGCCACAGTTTACTCCACCAATGTCCGTATTTCCACAAGGGCAAGCTATGGATGGGTAACAGATATTTCAAATATTTTATGCAATGATGCAGGCCCAACAGCAGATTCAACAAGAGGCTCTGCGTCACGAGGTGGAGAACTTAAGGAACAGCCTAGTAATCGCACTAGAGCAGGCGAACCTACCAGCTCGACGGCCATCGACGGAATCTATCACTGATTTTTGCCAGCTGAAGCCTCGCACCTTTTCAGGCAAAGAGGAGCCCATTGAAGTTCTTGAGTGGCTCACAAACACTCAACATCAATTAGAAGCAGCCGAGCTTCTAAGGGAGCGTTGGATGACTGCCGTCAGAATACAGTTGACGGATAATGCACATCACTGGTGGCTATCTGAGGAGATACGACTCGGACCAGACCGAGTCACTTGGGAAGAGTTCTCTAGACTCTTTCAGGAGATGTACATTCCGTCTATTGCTCGATCAGAACTTTGGGACAAGTTCAATCGCCTCACTCAAGACAATATGACAGTGGAAGTATATAATGCGGAGTTCATTCGTCTGAGTCATTTTGCCCCTACCCTGATCCCGACAGAAGAAGAGAAGGCTGAGAAGTTCTTCGACGGACTAAACTTTGAGCTACAGAGACAGATTGGCTCGGTTGTACCTACTTCTTACTCGGACGTCCTTGCTGCAGCTCGACGCATGGAGCGCGTCACCAGGAGAGAGTCCAGCATGAAACGACCATTTTTACCATAACCAACCAGAGCATTACACGGGGAGTCTGCAAAGCGACCTCAGAAGAATCCACCACAGAGAGCAGCACCAAGAGCCCCATCCCTTCCTACTTGTCACTACTGTGGCAAGGTAGGCCATATTGAGAGGGAGTACAGACATAAGTTGGGACTGTGCTTGCTTTGCGGATCCAGCCAACGTGCAGCCAGAAATTGTACGAAGCATCGAGAAGAAACACCGATGGTTCACCAAAGAGCACCAATGGTTAACCAACAAGCTTTACCAGCACCAGGAGGGTATCAGCCGAGGCCACCTTTGGCACCCCAAGCAACACTCTTCCAGCAAGTCCAACAACAGCAGAGGGTACCATCACAAAGACGCGGACAAGCTTTTGCGATGACCATGGAGGACGCACAGACTCGTGGAGTAGCGAATACCCGTAAGATTTAAGTTTTATCATAGCTATCTATTCCTAGTATTGCTTTAACACGTGCCTGTTAATTCATGACCTTAGCCTTAAACCTGATATTTTAAACTTATTAGTACTTGATACCCTAGTTTTTCTAAGCTATAGATATCCTTGCTCTATTCAGATTTCCTTCACTCCTGAATTACCTAACTTTCATTGTCTAGGGAAATACTTTATTCCTTCCCTATGTGTTTTGTTTAACCCTCATCCTTCGAATTCTTCTTGATCATGATTCTTTGATGGTGTCGTGCTTCGAATATTTCTTGCAACCGTGTCATCTCTTCTGACCGGTTATGTTTCATTATTCTTTGATTGCGAGGATGCAATCCTCTTAAGGGGGGTAGATTGTAAACCCCAAATTTTTTTTAGAATTTAAAAACAAAATTTTGAGATTTTTCTGAGATTTTTAACTAAATAAAATAAATATTTTCTGGTATTAAATAATTTTTGTGATTTTATTAAATATTAAAATATTATGAAAATAATATTTTTGAGTGTAAAATAAATAATTAGACTTACTGTAATTTTTCTGGAATTTATTGGGCCCCAGAACTATTTTTAAAGACCTAAAAATTAATGTTTTTAACCAGAATGAACCCAAAATAAACCGGATTGAACCAACCGGTTTAACCCTGAACCGGACTAACCCTGAAATGACCCAAATCCTATTGGATCGGGTCGGATCTGAACCTGACCCGACCCGCTAGACCCGACCCGTCTGAACCCTTGACTTTTCCTAACTTTTCCCCTCTCCGCCGCCGACCGTTTCGACCCGCTGATGCTCCGCCTACTCCGCCGTTAACCAGCGTCGCCTCTCCTCCCCGCGCCGCTCTACCTCCCTAACCGTCGGCCTAGCCATCCCCTATTTAAACCCGACGAATCCCCACCGCTGTCACCATCATCCACCACCGCCACTACCCGATCCCGATTCCTCCGGCCGCCCCGAGCTCCTCCAGCACCGCCGCAGCTACCCCGGCGACGTCTCCGCCCAGAACCCCGGCAGCCCTGAAGACCAGTAGCCGCTACCATAGCGTCGCCGGCCGGCTGAGCACCATCGCGCCTCCCCGCGTAAACGCATTTTTCAGTCGATACCTACCCCTGTTCAGGTGAGTGTTTTTATCTCTTCGCCGCCTCATTTTTTGAACTGTCTACTGTGACACGTGCCCTACGTGACCCTCTTGAACCCCGTGCAACTCGTTTGGGGTATCGTATCCTGTGTCGGTCGCAAACTGCAACGTAAAATTAGAAAAATAAACCCCCAATTTCTGAAAATTAGAAATTATTCCGAACTCCCCAGTTTACGACCTTTTTGCGACCAACCTGCTAAATATTTTCAAATTTTGCTTGAACAATAATTTAGACCTTATGACCAAGTTTTAAAACCCTATTTTAGTTCAATTTATTGAGCTGTAATTTGTATGTTATTCGAGGGTGAAAATGACCAAAATATTGGTTATTTAAAAATCCTAATTTTTCTGGAACTAGGTGCGTCTCGCTAAACGAGGCAACTTGGTAGTGTGCAAACTTTACCGAAAGGTGCGCACTGTCAATATGGATATGTGGGATTTCGTGAAAGTTGATTTGGATGTGCGTGCACACCGGAATCAACGCGTATCCGTCGATAACACCCCGTATCGGCCCTGTTCTGAAACTTATTGTAACTTTGTGTACGCTCGTCGTTTCGAAACAAAACTTACGCCATCGGACTCGTAGCAATACGCTGGTCCTGTTACCCAAGTTTGGTTCGATTCTGAGAACGTTGACAAAATCCCGTATCGTGGGCCCCACGGCTCCACTTGACGGACGATTTTGTGATCGGGTCATCGGAATCCAGTTTTGGACATTTCGTTGTGTTCGTATCGTCGTTCTGGATTTGTAGACACTAAGTTTGACGAATTTGGAGAACTGTCTCTGGCATATTTTTCGGTGCGAAGCGGACCACATGTGGACCCCGCTTTGACCAGAAACTGTCAATTTTGCCCCTGTGTCCAAATTAGACTTATGGACAGACAATTCTAGCTATTTGATGTCTTCTGAGCATGATGGTAATACAACTCTCTTCTTCGCACAGTCAATTGTCACATTGCACGTTCCGAGCCAATCCATGCCTAAGATGATGTCGTAATCGGCAATGTCCAGGACTATCGAATCCAATGACACATACTTTCCTCCAATGCAAAGATAACCATCTCTGTAAATTGAACTTGCAGGCAAATCTATTCCAGACGGAGTGTTGACACTAAGATTTATATCTAACGGTGTCTTACAAAATTTATGTTCATTAGCAAATACAGATGGTATGAAGCTATGTGTAGCACCATAGTCAAATCGTATACGAGCAGGCATTTCTCTGTAAATTAATATACGTTTTATGATAGTGTTTGAGGCAAGCACTTCTTCTTGAGTCAGTGCAAACACTCTACCCTGTCCTCCTGGTCGTGGGTTCTAAGCATTTGCAACTGTTGCCTGTGGAACTCGTGGCGCTTGTCCACGATTTTGATTGTACTGTTGATCACGATTCTGAGTAGGATATTGATCGTGATTCTGATTTCTTCCCCCACTATTGTACCACGCAGCCATGTGATCCAAACTACCATACTTAAAATATCCATCCCGACACTCGTCTTGACGGTATCCAATCCACTTGCACATGTTACAGTACGGTCGCTGATAGGGTCCCCTGTTGTCATTTGTATTTTGACGCTTGGAAGCATTAGACCCGTTTGCTTTCATGGGTCATTTGTAGCTGTTCCCACGGTTGTGCTGTGTCACCCCTTGAGGATAAAATTTCTCCATCTCGAGAGCCGCTTCATAGGCTTCCCGATACGTCGCACACTTCCAGTTGAGAACATCACGCTATAAGCCCTGATTCAGACCTTCAATAAAAAATAGTCGTTTTGCCTCATCTTTTGATATCATGTAGACACCGAACTTGGATCGCTTTAAGAACTCTGATTTGTAGTCGCTAATGGACATATTGCCCTACTCGAGTACTACGAACTCTTTTTCTTTCCTGTGACGGATAGCTGGTGGAATGAACTGTGCGATGAATGCCTGCTTAAATGTCTCCTAAGAGATTTTGGCTTCTTGGTTGGCACCGCATAATGCTTGTCTCTTCGCACTACCAGAATAAGGCAAATTAGCGACACAAAAAAGTGTCGCTAAATCACTAAATTACGTCGTTAATACTAAGTAGCGACGTATTTAGCGACGTTTTGATTTAGTCGCCAAAAAGCTAGTCGCTGATCAAAACGACGTTGAAAAACGTCACCATAGCGATGTAATTTAGCGACATTTAAAAGTCGCAAGAATAGCGACTCTTAGCGTCTCAGGTCGCCAAATTTGTGATATTTTATTTTAGTCGGTAATTGTCGTTAAATTTAGCAATAACTTGCAACATAATCAGCGACAAAAATCTGACATGGCAAAAATTGTCATGCCAGCAAATTTAGCGGTATTTAGTAACGATCAACGACGTAAAATAAATAATTATTTGACAGTCTAGCGATGTCATTAGTGACTTCTATGGACGTCACTAAACATCACTAAACGTCGTTGAACGTCGCTAAGAATGAAAAATAAAAAAATAAAAAAATGAATGACTGCAATATCACAGTATAACATGCCTACAGTATGATCACATTTTAAATAAATAGACAGACCTGGAGCCACCCTCCGTTGAATTCCCTGGGTTTGTCGACCCCATCGATTGCACATTCAACACTGGTACAATCACACAACAACAATAATAAAATAAATTAATAAAAAATCCAAGGTCCGAATGTAGTCATAAAATATCCAGTCACAATAAAAATGTACAAATAAGTCACACAATAAAAGTGTACAAATAATAAGTATAAACTCCCATGAATGGGCCAATACACATGTCGAACAAAAACTACTACTAGTCAGGAGGAGGAACCGTATCGAATCTGAGATAATAGTGCATCAAACTGCTCCTATGTAAGCGTCATAGAACCCGATACAGAATTCGATGTAGATGCCGATGCAGGCGGACCAGGAGGACGTCGTTGCTCCAACTCTGTCAGTCGAGCGTCGTAAGTATCCATGACAGATAATAACCTCCTAGTACTATGCTCGCCCATCTGAAGATGTGATGCCTGTATCCTCGATAGTGAAGCTCCCAGGGTCTCCACTCGCTCGCCCATCTCAATATATGACGCTTGCATCCTCGATAGAGTGGCGCCCACGGTCAACTGCGACTCCTGCAGCGACATCATGTTGCGCTCTGTCGACGTGGCCAGATCCCTCAGCTCTATGATGCTACGCTCTAGCGATTCAAAATATGCTATTAACATTGTATCGTCTGTCTGCGGCTGTACCGTAATCCTCTGTATCAACTCGTCACGCAAAGATGCGATCTGAAGGTAAACTCTCTCCTAGGCTCGCTGCGACTACTGGGAGGGATATGGGGTATGCATATCGACAGAGGGTGTCCTAGAGGACTGTGATGCAACATTGGTGCCATAGGATCTCTTACCGTAGTATGTACCCCTATGTAGACCACCAACGGCTCTCATCCACAGCTCATGATCCGACGGAGCTGGGTGGGCTGGGGTTCCAAAGAACTACCCCCTCTCCAGGTGTGGGCTAGGTCGACTCTTCACGGAGCCTCCTATACTCATCCTAGAAAAATATGTATCTATAGATAAGCATACTACTTACTCTATATCTTAGGTAATTATTATTATTTACTTGTATTTTTGCTAAGTTATATCACAATTAATATAACATAAGAGTAATATTTACGTAGCTCTGCGTCGCCCTATCATCGATAAGTTGTCCCCCCTTCCTATGAGTGGCGAGGAACACTGTCACCATGTTCGCATCATTACCCCTTTGGACCTGTTAAAAAATATATTATTTGTTATTAAAGTAAAAAAAATTAGGCCACGATGATTAAAAATTGTACGTATACAATAAAATACGTACCAAGCAACAAAAATGTTCCGTCATCGGAATCGACCCACCACACCACTTTCCTGCCCTCGGCCGAGCCGCATTGGCCTTCTCCGACTTTTCCCTATACCTATCCTTCTTGAATCTAGCCCTCATCACAGTCCACTATTCAGGCGTGATCCAGCCTAGGATCGATTTTTCTTCACGATCATGAGCCTTCTGATAATTCATAGCATCACGGATGAGCTTGGCGGCGACGAAAGGAAACTGCTGCTAGATCTGTGCGGCCCGGTGTGGTGGATAAAAATATGTTCTCTACAAGAAGTATAATAGTTAGTTATAAAATATTAACATAAAAATATTAATGAGGTTAAAATCAAATATACTTTTACCTTAAAGGGCCCAAACTAGAACGTCTTTCTCTCTTCCGAGGCATCCGAGTAGTTTATCCATGGCTCACCATAGTTTTGCCTTATAAAATATCCCAGTGATCTCTGTACCGCCGGAGGACGATATCTATATATACATTGATAATTAAACTCATTAAAAAATAAGAATATATATATATATATATTCATAAGAAATAAATAACTAATTAACTTACTTTGTAGGGCCATCGGCCCAAATCTTCATTCTCGTCTCATTCGGTGGAGAACACGGAGGATCACTCTGATATAGAGATGGAGTCGGCTCAACCGCCATCTCCTCCTCTGTCTCCGTGGTAAAGTCAGCAGTAGGAACACTGGATGGAGTAGGAACACTAGACGGGATACTCTCGGGCCTGGAACTGCTGGTCCCAGGAGTACTGCTACATGCGGTCGTCGCAGTCGTAGTCTGAGGTACCGCTGGTCGATAGTATGGAGTACTCGGGGACGAAGATCAGGAAGGAGTATCTGTGTCCTGAAGAGGATGTCTAGAGGATCT
Source organism: Iris macrosiphon (assembly GCA_036927795.1). Taxonomy (NCBI): domain Eukaryota; kingdom Viridiplantae; phylum Streptophyta; class Magnoliopsida; order Asparagales; family Iridaceae; genus Iris; species Iris macrosiphon. The sequence goes on from JAYESA010000008.1 coordinate 144,291,299, forward strand.
ACCACGAGAATAGGATTTGCGTCTTCCAGACATATCAGAGAACAACATATAATAAAACAAATATACAGAGATAAAAGTATCACCATCACAAAACATAAGTATGTATCACCGTCACAAACATAAGTATCACATAAGTATGCCACAAGTACACAGAGATAAGTATGTATCACCGTCAAAAACATAAGTTTCACACAACAAGGGCACAAAAAAGTAAAAATAAATTTTATTTAATTTTCAATCATTATTTGAAAATTTATTTTGTTCGTCTATCCAAGATCAATGTTGAAAATTTGACAAGCATGGTCTTGTGGATATAAACTACCAGCGTCAATATCAAGGATATGAACCATTTGTTCTATCAAGTCAGGCTAAGCTAGTGTACTTCATAACTTATCCTAAATGAGGAACTGAAAGGTCGGATTGTTGGGCAGTCTATAAGACTAAAGCTAGAAATATCTTTGACGTTAATGAAATATCTTATTAGGAAGACGACCTACCTCTAGTTACAAATATTGTAGCTGTGGACTCAACGGAAGTTACTCATGACATATTTTATCAAGTAGAAGAGGTAGAAGTATCAGAAGACGGTTGACGAAGTAGATGAAAGTGAAGATGAAGAGGAGGAGGAGGAGGAGGAGGAGGAGAATTCCTGGTGAGGCAGAATTCTTTTATTCGTGTAGTCCGGTGGCTAAAACAATGATGGTGGTATCGGCAATGACGACAAGACTTATGTTATGTGTGGGGTGTGAAGGGTACCTTGCTTCTGTATGGGACACTTGCATGAAGGACGCAGACTCGGGGGAGACCAAAGTCATAGCAGAATTCTCTGACGTATTTCCAGAAGAGATACCTGGAATGCCTCCAGACCGAGAAATTAAGTTCAGTATTGACACCTTTCCAGATACTCAGTCGATATCGAAAGCTCCATATCGGATGGCTCCTGCCGAATTGAAGGAACTGAAGTCACGACTACAAGAATTACTAGATCGTGGCTACATTCGTTCCAGTATTTCACCTTGGGGAGCTCCAGTGCTGTTTTTGAAGAAGAAAGACGGCAAAATACGTCTTTGCATAGATTATCAGAAATTAAACAAAGCGACAGTCCAGAACAAGTATCCGTTGCCAAGAATTGATGATTTATTTGATCATCTTCAGGGCGCAACTGTATTTTCAAAGATTGATCTTCGTTCAAGGTATCACTAGTTGAAGATCAAACCAGAGGATATTCCAAAGTTGGCTTTTCGTACAAGATATGCATACTACAAGTTTTTGGTTATGCCTTTTGGTTTGACCAATGCTCCAATAGCTTTCATGGATATGATAAATCGAGTATTTTGACCCTTCTTAGACAAGTTTGTCGTCGTGTTCATCGATGATATCTTAATCTACTCGAGAGACAGGAAAACTCACGTTGAACATTTAAGGACTGTACTGTAGATACTTCATGAACATCAGTTATATGCGAAGTTAAGCAAGTGCGAGTTTTGGATGAGCAGTGTAGCTTTTCTTGGGCATGTTATTTTAGCAGATGGTGTATCAGTCGACCCAAAGAAGATAAAGGCAGTGGTGGAATGGAAATAACCTACATTAGGCTAATGAGATCAAAAGTTTTCTCAGCTTGGCTAGCTACTATCGGAGATTCGTAAAAAACTTCGCGAAGATTGTGTCACCTCTGACTCGCCTCACCCAAAAGGGAGTAGTATTCAAATGGAAAGACAACTGTTAGAGCAGTTTTCAGGAACTGAAGTAGCGGCTCGTCTCGGCTCCAATTCTTACTCTTCCAGATGGACCTGAGGGATTTCAGATCTACAACGATGCATCTCGGCTCGGATTGGGATGTATTCTTACGCAGCGTGGGAAAGTAATTGCCTATGCCTCAAGACAACTGAAACAACATGAAAAGAATTACCCGACGCATGATTTGGAACTTGTGGCAATTTTGTTTGAGTTAAAATTATGACGACACTATCTCTATTGAGTGTACTGCGAGATCTTCACGTATCATAAAAGCCTTAAGTACATATTCATGCAAAATGAATTAAACTTGAGGCAACAACGATAGCGGTAACTGATAAAGGATTATGAGTTGACGATTGCTTATAAGCCAGGAAAAGCAAACGTTGTGGCAGATATTGAGTCAGAAATTCGTCGGATAATTAACTGTGTCAAGCAGGTTACTTCGAAAATTCTCGAATACAAAGTTCGTACACAGGGAGCGCACCTGGATCAATTGCAGTTAGAAACAAACTTGCTCGAAAGGATCAAATTCGCGCAAAAGGATGACTTATTCCTGCAGAAAATACGTGAGTTGATTTCAGCAGGAAAGGCAACCGATTTCGTAGAACACGAGAATGGAACATTGTGGCTTAAGGACAGATTATTTGTATCTAAGGATGATGAATTCATGAGAGAAATACTGACTGAGGCTCATTATGCTAAGTACACCTTGCATCCAGGAAGCACCAAAATGTACAAGGATCTGCACACAATATTTTAGTGGCATAGCATGAAGAAAGATGTTTGTGGCATTATTCGTGTCATGATGTCTGGATTGTCAATGTGTGAAGGCAGAACACTAGCGACCGGACAGAGAGTTGGAGAATCTTGCCATTCCATAATGGAAGTGGGAGGATATCTCAATAGATTTCATAGTGGGCTTACCAAGGACGGCAAAGGAAAATGATACGATTTGGGTCATCGTGGATAGACTGACCAAGTTAGCTCATTTTATAGCAACCAAAAATACATGGAGCACTAACCGTTTGGCTCAAATTTATTTAGATCAGATTGTCCGGTTACATGGAGTGCCAGTCTTAATTATGTCGGATAGGGATAGATGATTCTTGTCTCGATTCTGAAAAAGCCTTCAGGCGACAATGGGTACCAAGTTGCATTTCAGCTCGTCATACCATCCGCAAACTGATGGAAAGACGGAGAGAGTAAACTAAATCCTAGAAGATATGTTGCAACTGTGCGTGCTAGATTTGAAATCAAGTTAGGATACCTATCTATCGCTAACAGAGTTCGCTTGTAACAACAGTTATTAAGCGAGTATTCAGATGGCCCCGTATGAAGAACTATATGGATGTAAGTGTCCATCACCGATTTGTTGGAAGGAAGTCAAAGAACGACAAGTACTCGGACTAGAATTTATTCAACAAGCCATCGAGAAAGTTCGCATGGTGCGGGAAAATCTCGAGTTTCTCAAAGTTGGCAGAAAATCTACGCAGATGTACATAGGCGACCTTTGGAATTTATGGAGGGTGATCATGTATTCCTAAAGGTGACACCTATGTGAGGTGTGATGCGGTTCTGCGACAAAGGGAAACTGAGTCCACGGTTTGTCAAACCTTTCGAGATTCTAGATAGGGTGGCACCAATGGCTTTTTGACTTGCACTATCTCCTGCTTTCGTGGAAGTGCACGATGTCTTCCATGTTTCCCAACTAAGGAGATACGTGCTTGGCCCAATTCACGTAGTGATCTTCGATCAGCTTGAGCAGAGTGCCGACCTATCTTACTCGGAAGAACCTGTTCAAATCCTAGATAGGAAAGAGAAGACACTATGGAATCGATCAGTGGCTTTGGTTCATGTGTTATGGCGGAATCATGCAGTTGAGAAATCGACATAGGATCTTGAGGAAGATATGCGGAAGCAGTACCCTTCCTTATTCGATAACCTATAGGTAGAACCTTTGTTTTAAGTTTCGAGGACAAAACTTTTCCTTAGTGGTATATTATGTAGTGTCCTGCTCCTAGTAGTGCACTATATAAGGCTTGTAGCTTGATTTACTCAGTCAAAATTGAGTATAGAAAAACTTCACGGCGAAATCGATCACGGATAATGCAATGAACCTTTCCAATTAATAGATCGACTTCTGTTGGAATGAGTCTAATAGCTTTCGTTGGATTTTTTGGTTGACTTTCTTGGATTTTCGCTGCTTGGTTTTGATGAATGCGTTTTCGTGATTGGTTTTTGATGATTGATTATTTTTCCCATTTTCATCGATTGCATGCATTCATTCATAAGAACTCAGAGAGAAATGAAGAAGGTAGTTTAACCAAATGGTGGTGCCAATGCAGATAGATGCGTGACCAGAGCCTGAGCGAACAAGCGTCATTTCTCTCTCGACATTATCTATTTGGTGAGAGGTTCTGTCTTTTCTTCTCTACTCCTTCATGCCAATAATCAATTATGTTCTCTTGTAACCTTTCTAAGTACAATGATCGATAAAGCCAATAATGCAACAAGTTTTATACCACTATTATAAATCAATGGAATTGCATTGATAAAAGAAAAGTTTAATTATGTAACACAGAGAAGGATATACTCATTGTGTCGTGGTTTGGTGCCATGACTTAGGGGTAAATTGGAGTCTACGGACTACCAATCGAATTAAATGAATAAGTATGCTAAAACAAGAATGGAGAAATATACATTGTTGCTCTAAATATTTTAATACCTTACACTGCTATTTATGCTTATCATATAGTCGTAGATGCATTGTATGTTCATGGACAACTTGTGCACAAGGTAGTAAATTTCTACGAATGGAACCTGGGGTACTGGGGACCGTTCGTCCCGAGAGAAATAGTAGCACTTTGATAGCATCGGGTATAAGTGAGACATTCATTGAGGCTTGCTACCTGCTTTGAATGGTGCATCGCATGCCTATCGACGTCCTATATGGCATATCCATCATGGTGTTACACCACAAATGACCCAGTGAGAATGAGTTGCATACTAATAATATTTTATACAAGGACGGTAAGAACAATCATGTAAATTATACGGGAACGACCATTGGCCGAGTTAAGGATTCTATATATGCAAAGCTTATTTATATTTTACTGCATGAACTTATGCTTATAAACTGTTGCCTATTGTAATATTGTATTTATAATGTTGCTTATTTAACTGCTGCCTTAATAAGAAGTGTTGGATTATGTGAGTGGGTCAGTTCTGCTCACCAGTACAAGTTAAGTACTGACCCACGTCTCTGTGGGAAAATCAGGTGACCGAGATACCGGGGGCGCTCAAGCGAATTAAAGTTTTTGTTGTAGTCTTTTCAAGCTTCTTCATATTTCTAAAGTATTTTAAAGATTTCTAGTAGTTGTTTTCAAGTTTCCAAGAAGTAATAAAGGGGCACAATATATGAGATAAGAATATTATTTCATGTCAGCCTATCAGTCTTTCTTTTATGGAAAGCTATGTAAGCCGTTCAGGTATTTTTATTTCGGTGCTGAGAAAATTGTACTTCGTTGCAAAGAATCAATAAAAGAACTATTTTTTCCTATACAAATGTGTGTTTTATAATCTGTTGTTGTGTTGTGCAACTGTTTACAAAAGATATTTCACACATGTGCACGTTCTTTCCTTGTACAAGTGCAATCCAAGACTTGTACGACATCACGTCCAGCGAGGACGATCGGTTCTGCGAAACCAAATACGAGAACGAATCGGTTCTGCAGAACCGGGGCGTGGCAGGACCTAACTAGGAAGAGGTCGTTGGACTCTTAGGCAATTACATCTTGCTCAATGATGAATTTTGATTTTTGGATTTTTCATATATATATATTGATTTTAAAATTTTGTTTGATGAAAAATATTCTCCTTGTGTTCCTCATCATTTTTAGTTCTTGGAATTTTTGGTTTTGGTTGATGGATTTTGGTAGATTTGAGTTTTAAGTTAGGGTTTTTCATGAGTTTAGGGTTTTCCAAGGGTTCCATAAGTTTTTCTTAGTTTTGATCTATTAAAATTTAGTTTTTCAAAAACTAGTTGTTTATTATGTTAAACCTTTTCATTAAGTGCAATTTGGCTTTTGTTTCACTTGATTTGGAGTTAAAATAAAGTTTTTATGAAGAAAATATTTTTTTAGTTTTTGGTCGGCCATGACTGAACCTGCTATTGGAGAATACGAAGTCTTCATGCGGCCAACGACCTATGCGGCAGAGAGCGCAATGCGGCACGAGAGGGTTATGCGGCCTGAACTTGTTGCCACATACTGACAACATGCATCCATCTTGTTGGATGCATGACTGTTCATTACACAAAGTATTCTGGAACTAATTCTTTGAACTCCTTGTGTATTCACTCGCTGAATGAATAAAAAATTTGCTAAGTTCAAGAGGTACATCTATGCGGCAATCTGAGCATGCGGTAAGCAGACTTATGCGGCACTGGCACTATGCGCCTCTTCTCTTTGACGCATAACTCTACTTCACCCTTGTAAATCTTTTTATGATTTTGTCTTTTCTTCCTGATATACTTTATGGTCTGTCACATCAATCACTTTATGTCACTTCACTGACAATTTATTATATTACCCATCAATCAGCACTTGTCCTAAGGAGTAGACTCTAACCCTGACCATGCGGCCAATGGGTGCATGCGGCCAGTGGGCACATGCGGCTAGGAATTCTTGTGTGTATTTTGTATTCCTTTTAATTATTTTTATTTAGTAATTCTTTTTTGTGATTATTGTTGTGTGCTTCCATCTGTTGATACAAGTTTATGTTACTAGAAAGTTTTGCATGTAGTTTACGACACAAGTTTATGTACAAGTTCACAATCCTTACGACACCGTGGAAATGTTTGTGTATAAAAATTTTATTGCATTTGGCATCAGGAAATCGAGTGTGAGTATTGTCCAATGTATCGTGTATTGCGAATACGATAACTCGTAAAAAGCTCGTACCCGTGACTCGTCATTATAGGGAGTTCTCAAGTGTCCACGACTCGAGAACTTGAAATAATTTAGTAATGACTAAAAAAGATAAGAAATAACTAGATCATTGGGAGGAAAGAATATTGCGCTACCGGCTACCCCGATCTCTAAGGGTCCCATGCAACATGGAATAACCCTGTTAGTCAAGGGCTCCATGAATGACCAAGTTGACGCGTGCTACGACACTACGAAACAAGTTTATATACAAGTTTATGTTTATAAAGTAAGTTTATGATCACAAGTTTAATTTTATGCTTACAAGTTCATTTTCTGTTTCTGATAAAGTAACAAGTTATGTTATAGTAATGTTGAATGTGCATTTAAGTTTACTCAACAAGCGTACCCTTGGTCATCCAGATTGACTACAGTGTTGGTGGTAGCAATATTCTTAAAACATGCATTTAGTAATTAAGGTCTGTGACAACCCTAGCTAGTTAATCGTAGCAAGCCGTAGAGATGTTTGGCCATGTAATGAATATTTTTACCTTCATTTATAGCTCGCTCTTCTAGTTTTTTTTTTTGGCTCGTGGTTAAGGTGCTAAGTTATGCTCGGGTGAAGGTCTGCAACTCCGGTCCTTATTTGGTTTAAGGGTTGCGGTCCTATCTAGAGTAGTTCATATGCCCTCTTGCCGCTCGTCACCTTACTTTCCTTTTTAAGTATTTTGTTATCAGTTCTTACAGTTTTATTTTGAGACAAGTACATTGGTACCGTACAAGTCTCGTTCTGCATTTATTCTTATCTGTCTTTTTTTGCTTATATTGTGATATGGTTTGTCTATCACCTTGAGCTCCTTTGTTGTACTTGTTGCTTGGGGTTCTGACCCCACTAATTTTTTATGGCCAGATTACTCTGAGGAGAACCAGGATCCACTGCACATCTAACAAATGGCTCGCACTCGTAGGACTGCGGTCGAAAGTCGCAAATGGATTTCCTTCCACCCCTCGTCTTGATTACTTTATTTTGTGGTGTTTAGCTAGGGGCATAGTTAGCTCCTTTTATTTTTGAGACTACGGTCAATATGATGTATATATTAGACCATGGCTGGTATATTTGATCATGTATTATTATACTTTGCTAGTGCATAATTTTGTATTCACTAGCTTCATGATCATATGTGACATATAATTTATGATGCGTCTTTACTTTCATGTATGATATACTCTTGTATTTGTGTTGATGGATTGAGATACTAGAATTTGTTGACCTTAGGACTGACGTCATATCATGCTAGAGTTCACCCATTTGTCTTCTAGACAACCTTAACGCATTGCGGCTTACTTCGGTATTTTGCATGGTGCGGTTGGCCATGTCAGTCCTCGTATTTATCCAGTATTCTGGAGAGGGGCGTGACAAGGTTTTATTGGTGGTCCATGCAGGTCTGTTTTTCAGACTTGTGGGAGGACTCATCTTGTTAGAATCTCATTCCTCTATTTTTCTTTGATTGAACTCCACTTGTAACCTGTACTTTTCACTCTCCTTGAACTGCAAGCTTGCTTGACATGATTGTTCCATTATCGTCCCTTGTTGATATCCTTGTGTCCTTATCCTTCAGGGACACCCCACCTGCTCCTCCTTCTGAGGGTTCCGTTGCACCGATAATTCCAGTAGATCCAGAAGTAAGCCAGGGCCAGATTACGATATTAGAGCAAGGGCAAGCATTAATAGCTTTTTATCAGCAGCTCCGCAAGTCAGGCATACCTGACAAGCACAATCAGCTCAACAAGTCTTTCTAGGACGACCAGTTCAGCCGATCCCGCCGTTCGTGCTAGCCCAGCCAATACCGCCAGTTCTTCCAGTACAACCAGGGTAGTCAGTCTCGCAATCCATGTTAGAGATGATCCTAGCCATGCTGATAATACAACAACAACAACAACTCCAGCTCCAGCAATAAGTGGTCCAACTCTGCCAACAGTTTCAATAAGGACAAGAACATACCAACACTACCCTTTGCCAGGGAGTTATAGTAGCACTCGAAAACAGCTGGTGTTATACTCACAACTCAGCGACCGATGTTAGTCGCATGCGCCCACCCAAGTTCCTTGGCACGGAAGATTCAGTTTTAGCAGATTCTTGGCTCAAGGACTTTGAGGCTATCCTGGATGCAACCAAGACCCCATATGATGAGAATGTAGTAGTGTAAAGCTACAACTGTCAGATCTTGCCCGAGATTAGTGGATAGCACAAGAAATGATGCTTTCGAAGTCCATTGACTAAAGGACGTTCAAGGAGCATTTTCAGGAGAAGTATTTTTATACCACCGCCAAGTTCCAGCTCCAGTAACAGTTCATCAACCTCCGCCAGAACACAAGATCGGTTGACCAATATGCGGCCGAGTTCTGCCGACTCAGCCGATTTGCTCCCCATATGGTAGATTCTGAATAGGACCGAGCCAAGAGATTTAAGCAAGGTTGCATCTTGAGCTTGAGCAGTTTACGCTGGGTCATAATTATATCACCTACGATGCAGTATTCAGGGTAGCTAGGTCCCAAGAACTTGCCGGCCAGAGATTAATAGCAAGGACCAGAGGCCAGAAGAGGTCACACACATCCCTGAGAGGTATCCGTATTCAGTCATCACCTCCAGCACCAATAATTAGAACTCCTTGCCCGCCAGCACCTCCAGGCTCCATAGTAACCTCGGTATAATCTACCAGCCAGTCTGTATTAGCAGGATGCAGCCATTGCGGTAAGCCAGGGCACACCAAAGATCAGTGTAGGAGGGCCAATGGCCAGTGTCTCAGATGTAGGGCTTCTGACCATATAATTGGGTCGTGCCCGCTTCTGTACCCAGCTCCACCTCGGGCCACGATTGAAGTCCTGCGAGGACCAGCATTAGCAGTTCGACCCATAGTCCAACGTCCTCTCCCGATACGGACCCAACAGTTATAGCAGCAACGTCTGATGCAGTATGTCCAACAAGCCCAACCAGCAAGACAGAACAAGCAACAAGTTAGAGCCACAGCCCCTAGACGTTGGCCTGACGAAACATTTGGCAACTCAGAGCAACTGATAGCCTAAGGTGCTAAAATTTGGGGTGAGATTTTGAGCTCTCTTTAGCTTGTCTTATTCTTGGGTTCTTGTCGAACGATCCCATGTTCCGACGCGTTCGAAATACGATAGTCGTTTCGATCCTTTCATTGAGCAAATATGAGTTTTCATCCTACTATTCTGCTCTCGTATCTCGTGGGCATGATGTCTATAATGTGAATCGACTGCAAAGGTACATCCTGGATCGGAGTCATATCTTTGATAAGATCCTTGGTACCGACTTACCCAAGTCTTGGCTCTTGTCCATTTTGTGAGTCAGCATAAGAAAAGCGAGGACGAATTCCAAATTGACTGACTCTGGGGTATATGTATCCATATGCCTCCATTTTTCCCCTGTGTGATGCTTCTGTGCTTTTATTCATTAGTTACTTTCTACAGTTATCTTTTATTTCAGTTGCTTGCTTAGTATAATCATTTGATTTGTGATGTGATTTCTTGAGCTTTTTCGTGTGTTCAAGCTCGACTAGTCTTGGTAAAATTTTGAGTACGGATTTTTTTTAAGGAGGGTAGAGATGTCACACCCGATTTCAGATTTGGTATTTCTTGAATTTCTAGAATTTAATTTTTTTTCTGATAATGTATTCCTGCTATATTTTTCATGTTGGTTCCTGTCATTTTATTAATTATTATTTTTCTATTATTTAGAAAGACTACTAGAGACCATTAGAATATCCCTTGGTATTGACATAGACCCGGTTTAGGACCTGCATGTAGATTGGACACTTGGTTCGACTTATTTTACTGAATCCATGACTAAAGCATTTTTTCCTCTCTTGGTATATATATGAGCTTTTCTCTCTCTTCTCTCTTTCTTCTTCTTCCTTTTCATTTTCTTTCTCCCTTGCTCCATTTTCCCTTACCCTCGTGCACCTCCCCTAGCCGAAACCTAGCACTGGACCTAGCTAGGAAGAGGTCATTGGACTCTTTGGCAAGTACATCTTGCTCAATAATGAATTTTAATTTTTGGATTTTTCATATATATATTATTTTAAAATTTTCTTTGATGAAAAATATTCCCCTTGTGTTCCTCATCATTTTTAGTTCTTGGAGTTTTTTGTTTTGGTGGATGAATTTTGGTAGATCTGAGTTTTAAGTTAGGGTTTTTAATGGGTTCCATGAGTTTTCATTGGTTTTGATTTATTAAAATTTAGTATTTTCGAAAACTAGTTGTTTATTATGTTAGAGCTTTTTATTAAGTGCAATTTGGCTTTTGTTTCACTTGATTTGGAGTTAAAATAAAATTTTTATGAAGAAAAAAATTATTTGGTTTTTGGAGCTTTTGGCCATGCCTGAACCTGCTGTTGGAGAAGACGAAGTGTTCATGCGGCCAGCGACCTATGCGGCAGAGAGCACTATGCAGCCCGAGAGGGTTATCTAGCCTGAACTCCTTGTCGTATACTGACATCATGCGCCCTTCTTGTTGGATGCATGACTGTTCATTTCATAAAATATTCTGGAACTAAGTCCTTGAACTCCTTGTGTATTCACTCGCTGAACGAATAAAAAATTCGAAGGGCATCTATGCAGCAATCTGAGCATGCGGTAAGCAAACTTATGCGACATTAGAACTATGTGCCTCTTCTCTTTGACGCATAACTTTGCTTCACCTTTACACATCTCTTTATAATTTTTTCTTTTCTTTCTGACACACTTTACGGCCTGTCACATCAATCACTTTATGTCACTTTACTGACACATCATTTATTGACCCATCACTCAGCACTTGCCACAAAGAGTAGACTCTAACCCTGACCATGCGGCCAGTGGGTGCATACGGCCAGGAATTCTTGTGTGTATTTTGTGTTCCTTTTAATTATGCTCATTTAGTAATTCCTTTTAGTGATTATTATTGTGTGCTTCCATCTGTTGATACAAGTTTATGTTACTAGAAAGTTTTGCATGTAATTCACGAGACAAGTTTATGTACAAGTTCACAATCCTCACGACACCGTGGAAATGTTTGTGTATACAAAATCCAGTATATTTGGCATCGGGCAATCGAGTGTAAGTATTTTTTAATGTATCGTGTGTCGCGAATATGATAACTTGTGAAAAGATTATACTCGTGACTCGTCATTCTAGGGAGTTCTCAAGTGTCCACGACTCGAGAACTTGAAATAATCTAGTAATGACTAAATAAGATAAGAAATATCTAGATCATTGGGAGGGAAGAATATTGCGCTATCGGCTACCCCGATCTCTAAGGGCCCTATACAGCATGGAACAACCCTGCTAGGCAAGGGCTCCATGAATGACCAAGTTTATGCGTGCTACGGTACTACGAGACAAGTTTATATACAAGTTTATAAAGCAAGTTTATGATCACAAGTTTAAGTTTATGCTTACAAGTTCAATTTATGTTTATGATAAAGTAACAAGTTATGTTATAGTGATGTTGAATGTGCATTTATGTTTACTCGACAAGCGTACCCTTGGCCATCCAGGTTGACTGCAGTGCCAGTGGTAGCAATATTCTTAAAACATACATTTAGTAATTAAGGCCTGTGACAACCCTAGCTAGTTAATCGTAGCAAGCCGTAGAGATGTTTGGCCGTATAATAAATGTTGTTACTTTCAATTATAGCTCGCTCTTATAGTTTCATTTTTTTTCCTGCGTGTGGTTAGGGTGCTAAGTTTTGCTCAGATAAAGGTCACTAACCCCGGTCCTTGTTTGGTTTAAGGGTTGCGGTCTGATCCAGAGTAGTTCATATTCCCTCTTGCCGCTCGTCGCCTTACTTTCCTTTTTAAGTGTTTTGTTATCAGTTCTTACAGTTTTATTTTGAGACAAGTACATTGGTACCGTACAAGTCTCGATCTTTATTTATTCTTATATGTCTCTTTTCTTCTTATATTGTGATATGGTTTGTCTATCACCTTGAGCTCCTTTATAGTACTTGTTGCTTAGGGCTCTGACCCCACTAATTTTTTATAGCCAGATTATCCCGAGTAGAACTAGGATCTACTACACATCTAACAAATGGCTCACACTCGTAGGACTGTGGTCGAAACTCGTGAGTGGGTTTTTTCTTCCACCCCTCGTCTTGATTACTTTATTTTGTGGTGTTTAGCTAGGGGCAGAGTTAGCTTCTTTTATTTTTGAGATTACGGTCAACATGATGTATATATTAGATCATAGCTGGTATATTTGATCATGTATTATTATACTATGCTAGTGCAGGATTTTGTATTCACTAGCTTTATGATCATATGTGACATAATTTGGGATGCCTCTTTACTTTCATATATGATATACTTTTGTATTTGTGTTGATGGATTGAGATACTAGGATTTATCGGCCTTAGGACTAACGTCATAGCATGCTAGAGTTCACTAATTTGTCTTCTAGACAACCTTAACACAATGTGGATTACTTCGGTATTCTGTAAGGTATGGTTGGCCATGTCAGTCATCGTATTTATACAGTATTCTGGGAGCGGGGCGTGACAGGGCCGCATATGCACTAGTGCTCTCGATTTTTTCAAACAATAACTCTCTCTCATAAATGAGGAGAACCTCTCTTTAAAGAGGATTTCAGCACATATGCGGCCTGAGCAAACTCTAGGCCGTATATGCCCTGACCGACCGCATGAGCACCGACCGCATATGGCACCAAGCCGCATGGCACTAGGCTGCATATAGCACCTGGCCGCTTGTGCTCTTGGCCACATGGGTACCAAGCCGTATGCGTTCGTGTCCTCATGGACACTAGGCCGCATATGGCACCAGCCCGCTTGGGCTCCTGGCCGTATGGGCACCTAGTCACATGTGCGCTTGGCTGCATGGGCACCTGGCCTCATGCGCACCGGGCCGCGTGGGCACCTGGCCACATGTGCTCCTTGACGCATGGCAACTCAACACATAAAAGGAGCGTATGAGCGCCATGCGATGATGATGACGTACTAAGTGCGCCAACAAAGCTCTACTTTGCGCCCTTGAGCCCGATTCCTAGTCCGAGTCGCTAAGCCCCTTTGGGCTTTAGCTCCTAAAGGAAAATTCTCAAATATGGTGACAAAATTTAAGATTGTCATAAAGGGGTTCACAATTAATCCCTATAGAAAAGTCAACCCACATGGGCCACCACCCCATCAGCATATACCAATACTAAGCATAGATATATATTGAGATATACACATTGGTGGTTTTCCAATGTGGGACTAAAACTCCCAAAGTAAAGTAAAAAATACCAACAATCCCCCATATATATCACAATATATGGTCGAACGTTCCTCACAGTGACTGTCTATCATGCATTATGATAGATGTCGCCCATGACTTGAATCTTCCTGCATGGGTTAAACAACAGTACGATACGAGAAAGGACTACGCCTTGAATTCTGAACCATATCTGCTATTTTTCCACTCGCACAATGACATCAGTTGTGCCTCTTATCGTACATTGAAGGCTATGTGCTGACCTGGTTTCGGTGTTTGTATCTTGGGTGTCTGCAAGTTTACCCTCAAGAGATGGCCTATATCTCTATCCATACACTTAGGTTAGTTCTTTTAAGAGATTTTAATATTTTTTAGCATGAAACCTTGCGCTTTTGTGCGGTGCTATGCCGCTGTGATATGGCTCGCAGCCGAGGTTAATTACCTCTTGTGGTGTCACCCACGATAATATGAGGACACTAGCCTCTTAGTAGTGCTGTACTACATCCCAGCATGAAGCCTTGAGCTTCCGTGCGGTGCTATGTCATTGTCACATGTCTCGTAGCTGAGGTTAACTACCTCTTTGTGGTATCACCCATAGTAGCATAAGGTCACTAGCCTCTTACGAGTATTGTACTACATCCCAGCATGAAGCCTTACACTTTCGTGCGATACTATGCCGTTGTGACATGGATCGCAACCGAGGTTAACTACCTCAAGTGGTGTCACCCACAGTAGCATGAGGTCACTAGCCTCTTAGTTGTGTTGTACTACATCACAGCATGAAGCCTTGCACTTTCGTGCGTTGCTACTGTCGCTGTGACCTGGCTCGCAGCCGAGACTTTACATCTTTTATCTCATCGTGGTGTCACACCATTGTAGCATGGGATACAAGTCCCTTATAGTGCTGAAGTATACGTGCTTCCTGTAATGTACGTCGGACATTTACTTTGCCCGAGAACTCATTAAGGTGTCAAAGCCATCCTTACAAAAATATTATTCTATAAAGAACAAATAGTAGACTATAGTGGCTCCGGGTACGTATCCCATACTGTCCCAAGGGACTACCCATTGTGCCTGATATTTTTTCCAGTGGTCCTCCCTTGAACCAAAAGTTAGATGCCTAGTAGATTTCTCTTTTAACTAATAACATAAAATTTAATGGTAGAATTACAAAGACACAATATCAGAGGTTATTTAAGCCTATTTTACATGTTGCGTATTCGACTAGCTGGCGCTTGAGGCCTTTAGTGAACGGATCCGCCAGGTTCTCCTGACTCCGAACATCCACCACTGCAATAACACCAGCCTTGATAAGATTGTTCAGTAATTTGTGCTGAAGCCGCATAGTTTTTTTCTTGTCATTGAAGAGATCGTTTGATGCTACTGCTGTTGCTGCCTGGTTGTCGCAGTATATCATTACAACCAGAATCTGTACACCAACTATTGAAAGATCGTATATGAGCTCCCAATGCCATTCTGCTTCATCTGCTGTAGCTGCAAGTGCATAGAACTCACACTCCATTGATGAGCATGAGAGCATTATCTGTTTCTTTGACTTCCATGATATAGCAGTTCCACCCATAGAAAAAAACATATCCTCCAGTGGATCTTTCACTCTCTTCTTCTGAGCACCAACTAGCATCACTGAAGCATTCTACCACTGCTAGATCTCTGCTGTAGTAAAGAACAAACTTCTGAGTCTTCTTGAGGTATCTTATCACCCTCTTCACCCTTTCCAATATTCAACACCTAGGTTACTTTTGAATCTACTTAGCATCCCCACGAAAAAAGCAATGTCAGGTCTAGTGGCATTCATAGCATATATTAAACTCCCGATGACACTAGAGTACTCCAACTGTCTGACATTTTTTCCTGGGTTAGGCTTCAGTTTCTTGTCAGATCTATATAGAGTATCGATCCCAGGAAGATCCTGATATCCATATCGTGTGAGCATCTTCTCCACGTAGTGAGCTTGTGATAGAGCAAGCCCAACTTTTATCCGGATTATCTTAATCCCAAGGATGACATCCGCATCTCCCGTATCCCTCATGCTGAATTTGGACGAGAGGAACATCTTTGTTCTAGTGACACATTCTACATTCGTGCCTAGGATTAGCATGTCATCTACATAGAGACAAATGATGACACATCTATCACCAGCGAACTTCGTGTATACACACTTATTAGTTTTACTAACCTTATAGCCATTTGATCTGATAACTTTGTTAAACTTCTCATGCCATAATTTGGGAGCTTGCTTCAGACCATACAGATATTTTACCAATTTGCACACTTTGTCTTCAAAATCTTTGACGACAAAACCTTCCGGTTGTTGCATGTAAATCTTCTCAGTCAGTTCACCATTCAGAAATGATGTCTTGACGTCCATCTGATGATTCACCAATCTTTGAATAACACCTAGAGTAATCATCATCCTGATAGTAGTCATTCGTGTAATGGGAGAAAAGGTGTCAAAGTAATTAGTCCCCTATATCTGAGAAAACCCATTGGCAACTAACCTGGCTTTGAACTTGTCAACAGTTCCGTCTGCTTTTATCTTCTTCTTGAAGATCAACTTGTATCCGATGGGTTTAGCTCCTTCAGGCAGATCGACTAACTTTCAAGTATTATTAGAATTTATCGAGCCATACTTGTCATTGACTGCCTCCTTCCAGAAAATAGCATCTCTGGTCTCCATTGCCTCTTCATAGGTAAATGGATCAGATTTTACATGATAGGTAACAACGTCTTCTCCGAAGTCCTTCGGCCTTCTCACTCGATTTGCTCTCGGCTCAGCAGGTTCTGGTACAAATGTTGTCTCAACAACAACAACTTCTTCTTGGACGACTTTTCTCTGAGAGGTACTTGCCTCGTTTGTGCTAGAAGTATTCTCCGGAACATCCGCAAGAATAATATTCTTCTGCCGAGCAAACTTGTCTTCAAAAAAAATTCTGTCGTGAGATTCTATGATATGATTTGATTCGATGTCAAAGAACCTACGAGCATCACTCTTATCATCATAGCCCAGAAATAAGGTCTTCGTAGTCCTCGTTCCCAGCTTATTTATCTTAAGGTCCAAAATTTTCACATACGTCAGACACCACCATACTCGAATGACATTCAAGTTGGGTCTGACCTTGAACCAGAGTTCATGAGGAGTAATGTCAGATATCGCGAATGGCACTCTATTCAGAATAAATGTGCCCATAAGCGTAGCTTCTCCCCAGAAGTACTTTGGAAGTCCTGCTGTCAGCAACATGGAGTTTATCATTTCTGTCAGCGTCCTGTTCTTCCTTTCTGCTATACCATTAGATTGGAGAGAATACGGAGCAGTCGTTTCATTGACAATTCCATGTTCTTTACATAACGATACGAATTCTAAGGAACGATACTCTCCGTCTCGATCGCTTCTGTCTTTTGAGTTGTTGACCGGTTTGACATTCTGCTTCAGTCTTGAAGTGTTTGAACTTCTTGAACGCTTCGTCTTTCGACTTGAGAAGATATACGAACGCGTAATTCGAGAAATCGTCGATAAAAGTGATAAAATACTTTATCCCGGCTTTTGTGGAGAATTTTTTGAAGTCACAGATATATGAGTGTACCACCTCCAGAAGATCTGTACTTCAGTTCACCCTTCTGAACGACTTCTTGACAATCTTTGTCTGCACTCAGACTTCACATTTTCCACCTCCTTACCCCCATATTTGGAGATAAGACCTAGAATATACATCTTGTTAATGAGTTTACAAAGCACAATTCCTAGTCTATTATGTCACAACTCAAGAGAATAATCAGAAGTAGCGACTACATTGATACAAACATAAGGAGTTACAAGCTGCATCTTAAATACCCCTTCGGTACAAAAAGCTTTTCTAAAGTATGTTTCCTTTTAGGACATCACCATATGACTGGCATTGATATCCATCCTTAGGCCCGATTTGCACAACAGACTCCCAGAGACCAGATTCTTGGCAATAATTGGTACGTGCTTTACGTTATCCAGTGTGAGTGACTTCCTCAAAGTCAGTTTCAACACTACAGTGATAGTCCCATGAACATCAGCTTATGACTTCTCCGCCATCGAGACCTTCTCATGGGTTGGCTCATACTTGGTGAACAACTCCTTCTTAGAGCATACGTGACAAGATGCACTAGTGTCCATCCACCAGTCAGTGTCCACATTATGTGACTCAACCTGCACAATCATATAAGCATGGTTAAGCTCACATTGCTCTTTCAGTTTAGGCTTTGACCCGCAGTCACTCTTGTAGTGACCCTTCTTGCCACAGTTGTAGTACGTCATATCAGTCTTCGGCTTTGGCTTGAATTGAGCCGACTTTACCTTTAGCTAGTTGAAGTCCTTTTTTTTCTTGTAGGGAAATTTTTGATTCCCTTTAGAATCACTAGCATGTACCATGTTGGCCTTAGCCAACTGCTTGGACAAGGAGTCCAATTCAGTTGCCCCTGGCTTCATCTTCAATGTAAATACAGTTCACACCTGATTCCAGATTTGGAATTTCTTAAATTTCTAGAATTTAATTTTTCTTGATATGTATTCCTGTTGTTGAGAGAGGCTACCCGAGACCAGTAGAATATCCATTATCATTTCCATAAACCCGGTTTAGGACCCGTATATAGAATGGACACTTAGTCCGGTTCATTTGATTGAACCCATGACTAAACCATCTTTATCTCCTCTTAGTATATATATGAGTATTTTCTCTCTCCGCACCCATTTTCTCATTTCACTCTTCTTGGTTTCTTCTTCCTTTGCTCCGTTCCCCCAAATCCTAACCCTAGGGAGAAGTTGTGACTCGGACCGTGAGAAGTTGAGGGTAAGAAGCCACTCCAGGCAAGTACATCTTGCTCAATGTTGAAGCCATGGATTTTTAAATTTTTGCATATATGTGTTAATAAGAATGTGTCTTATAGGAAATGTTCTTTTTGGAATCTTTATTATTTTTAGTTCTTGAAGTTTTTTGGTTTTGGTGGATGGATTTGAGTAGATCTGATTTTAAAGTTAGAGTTTTCATGGGTTCTATGAGTTTTTCTTGCTTTTGATCTATTAAAACTTGTTTCTGAAAACTAGTTATTCTATGTGATTTAGCTTTTCATTTTGAGCAATTTGACTTTTGAATTACTTAATTCAGAGCTAAAATAAAGTTTTTATGGCCAAAACAAGTTTTCAGATTTCTTTTCTCGTCGGTTGGGGAAGAAGAACAATACATTTTTAGTCAAAAGTGCACTAGATCCACTTTTTAGCCAAAAGTGCGCCAGATCCATTTTAGCCAAAAGTGCGCCAAAATCTATTTTTAGCCAAAAATGCGCATTTAAGCCATTGTAGCATGTTCTTAGCCATGTTATGGATTTGATCTCATGTTATTGATTTATGCATCAGTTTTCGTAAATTCTTGATTTTGTACGCCAACCCTGTTTATGTTAGTTTGTGCGCCAACCTTGTGTATTATATAGTTGGATGTTGTGATCTTATGATTTAATACATGTTCTGACCCACAAGACACCGTAAAAATTGTTGTGTAACTTATTGTATTTGACATCGGACAATCGAGTGTGAGTATTGTCCAATGTATCGCATGTTGCGAATACAATAACTCATGAAAAGCTCGTACTCGTGACTCATGATTCTAGAAAATTTCTAAAGTGTCCACGACTCGAGAACTTGAATAATTTTGTAATAATTTAAAATAAGATAAGATTTACCAATATCAATGGGAGGAAAGAATATTGTGCTACCGGCTACACCGATCTCTAAGGGCCCCATGTACCATGGAACAACCCTGCTAGGCAAGGGCTCCATGACTGGCCAAGTTTACGCGTGCTGCGACACTTACAAGACAAGTTTATGTTGCAAGACAAGTTTATGTTTATAAAACAAGTTTATGATCACAAGTTTAAGTTTATGCTTACAAGTTCAAATTTCTGTTTATGACAAAGTAACCAGTTAAGTTGTAGTGATGTTAACGTGCATTTGAGTTTACTCGACAAGCGTACCCTTGGCCATCCGGGTTGATTGCAGTGCCGGTGGTAGAGATATTCTTCAAACGTGCACTTGTTAGTAACTAGGTTTGTGATAACCTTAGTTAGTTAATTATAGCAAGTCGTAGGCATGTTTGGCCGTGATATGAATGTTCTTTTCATCTAGCTCGCCCTGTTATATTCTATTTTCTTTCGGTGCGTGGTTAGAGTGCAAAGTTCTGCTCGGGTGAAGGTCTGCAACCCCGGTTCTTGTTTGGTTTAAGGGTTGTGGTCTTGATCCATAGTAGTTCCTATGCTCTCTTGCCGCTCGTCGCCTTACTTTCCTTTATAGAACTTGTTATCAGTTCTTCCAGTTATATTCTTGAGACATGTACATTGGTACCGTACAAGTCTCGATCCGCATTTATTTCTTTTATGTCTCTATTCTGCTGTATGTTGTGATGTGTTTGGTCTATCACCTTGAGCTCCTTTGTGTTACTTGTTGCTTGGTGTTTTGATCCCATTAGTTTTGTATGGCTAGATTACCCCGAGGGGAACAAGGGTCCACCACACTTCCAACAAGATGGCTCGTACTCGTAGGACTGCGACCGAAGCTCGCGAGTGGGTTTCATCCTCCGTCCCTCGTAGTGTTATTTTATTTTGTGGTAATTTAGTAAGAGGCAATATTAGCCTCTTATTTTGATATCACTTCTCTGACTTCAGTCAACATGATGTATATATTAGACCATGACTGGTATATTGGATCATGTATAATTATACTCTGCTAGTGTAGCATTTTATATTTTTTAGCTTCATGATCATATGTGGTATGTAATTTGGAAGCCTTTTTTACTTTCATATATGATATACTTTTGTACTTGTTGTTGATGGATTAATATTCTAGGATTTGTCGGCCTTAGGACTAACATCATAGCATGCTAGAGTCCATCCATATGTCTTCTAAACAACCTTAGTACATTATGGCTTACTTCGGTATTCTGTAAGTTATGGTTGGCCATGTCAGCCCTCATATTTATCCAGTATTTTGGGAGCGAGACGTCACTACCAGAAAAAGTCAAATTAGCGACGTCTAAAAACGTCGCTAAATAACAATAAATCGTCGCTAATTAGGTTTAGCGACGTAATTAGCGACGTTTTGAAGCAGTCGGAAAATACCAAGTCGCTAAAACAAAAAATGTCGCTAAACGTCGCTATGCCGACGTTTTTTAGCGACTTTAATGTGTCGCTAAATTTAGCGACGTTTTGCGACGCCAAGTCACTAAAAAGCGACGTTTATTAAAGTCGCTAAACGTCACTGATTAGCGACGTCAATCGCGACGTTACACCGACGTCTTTAATGACCTGGCTATACTTGCCATGTCAGCAATTGGCGACGCTTAGCGACGACTTTAGCGACGTCATTAGCGACGAACTTAGTGACGTTTTATAGCGTCGCTGATTAGCGACGTAATTAGCGACGTAAATTAACGTCGCTAAGCGTCACTACACGTCGCTAATAACGTCGCTAATTTTAAAAATAAAAATAAAAAAAATTTCCAGAATCAAACATTGGTGATTCCCTGCAGTTTTACAGCATCTTCATCATACACACCAACATGATTCAATCTAGTTAACTATATAATCCAATTAAATTAAAAACCACAAGAAGTATCAATCCAATTAAATGTGGATAACTATATAATCCAATTAAATTAACTAAAAAATTCAAGACCACAAGAAGCATCATACATCATGTCTATTGTTGAAGTACCAATAATTCATAAATAATAATAAAAATAACTAGACTACTACGGATCTGCAGGAGGCTGACCAGCGGCGCGCTTCAAGGATAACAACTCCTCATACTCGTCCCGTGGAATCGACACCGATGTCGATGGAGAAGGCAGTGACGTCGGTGGCGGCCGTGCCCGCTCCAAGTCTGCGAGTCGCTGGTTGTAAGAATCCAGGGTAGATAACAGCCTCGTACTGCTATCACCCATTGAATCCTGCATCCTCGTCAGGTTCTCGCCCATCGATAGCTGTGACGCATGCATCCTCGTCAGCTTCTCGCCCATCGATAGCTGTGACGCCTGCAGCTCCATGATGTTGCGATCATTGGAGGCTCTAATATCATTTGTCAATTCTCGTAGCTCCATCATGCTGCGGTCGAGCATATCCAATCGTGCGATAAGCATCGGATCGTCCGCCTGCGGCTGGGACCGGGACTGGTCCTCCATACTTCGCAGCAAGTCGTCACGGAGAGACGCAATCTGACGGTCAACGGCCTCCTGGACGGCCTCCTGGACTCTGGCCGACGACTGCGAGGGCTGCGACTGCGAGGGGTGTGTGGAATGCACAGCTGTTGGGGAGGCCCTAGATGACTGCGTCGCAACCAGGGTGCCATAGGAGCCCGTACCGTAGTACGTACCCCTCTGGAGACCACCAGCTGCGGTCACCCACAGGTCGTCCGCCGACGGAGATGGACCGGGCTGCGACGAAGCACCAGCCTCTCCAGGTATAGGTGCACTAGCAGTCGTCCGCTCACGAAGCCTAAGATACTCGGCCTAGAAAAGGTTTGGAAACTCAATAATTGCCTAAGTTATATTAAAATAAACACAAAGTAAAGTAATACTTACATAGGTCTGTGAGGCCCTCTCATCAATGAGATTTCCGTCCTTGCGATGGGTGGCCAAGAAGACGGTCACCATGTTTGCATCCTCACCCCTCTGTACCTGTTAAAAATATATTTTTTATTACTAAACTTAAATATTTTTTCCAAGTACCATTTTATGGTACTTATATTAAAATAATATATTTTAAAAGAAAAAACATACCAAACGACAGAAATGTTCCGTCATCGGAATCGAGCCACCACACCACTTGGCAGCATTCTGCCTAGCCGCCTTGGCCTTCTTAGACCTTTCCTTGTAGCTCGGATCGTCGAATCTAGCCCTCATCGCAGTCCACTGCTCAGGCGTGATCCAACCTTGGATCGGTTTTCCAGCACGATCACGAGCCTTCTGGTCATCCAGAGCATCTCGGATAAGCTTGGCGGCAACGGTAGGAAAGAGCCGCTCGATCAACTCGGCCCGGTGCGGAGGATAAAAATACGTTTGCTACAATAAATAATTCATTAAGTTAGCATCACGAATATGCATAAATTAGAGGATTTATTTAATATACTTTTACCTAAAAGTGCGCAAACCAGAACGCCTTCCTCTCCTCCGGAGCCTCAGAGTAGTTGATCCAAGGGCCACCGTAGTTGTTCCTCAGAAATTGGCCCAGGCGTCTCTGAACCGACGATGGACGATATCTATACAGAAATAATAATTTAGATTACTGAAAAAGTCAATATACGATGAATAAAGAGAAACACAAATATATACTAAACCATCTAATTGACTTACTTTGTACCGTCGGCCCAAATCTCTGTCCTCGTCTCCTCCGGTGGTGCGCATGGAGGATCTTGCTGATGCTGGGACAACGTCGGCACGACCTCCTCTACATGCTCATCAGTCTCCATGGTTCCGTCAGCAGGAGGAACGCTGGACGAGGGAGTACTATCACGAGTACTATCACGCCTGGAACTACTCGTCCCAGGAGTGATGCCACGCAACGTCGTCGCAGTCGGAGATGTGGCTGCTCGATATACTGGAGTACTGGGCGACGATGATCCGGAACCAACAGTAGGCAGTACCGGAGTGGCACTCTGTCTACCTCGGGACCTGCCGAATCCTCCGCGTCGTCCTGTCATATCTGATAACAACATATGATGAATATAGAGAAACACAAATATATACTACATTCTACAGTCAAAATGTGATACATATCTCAAAGCATTATACAGTCAAAATATAATACATATATTCGTTAATGTCAAAATGTGATACATATCTCAAAGCATTTTACAGTCCAAATATAGTTACATTCTACATGGAATATTTTATATTTTCAATCATCTTCAAAAAATTCATCTTGTTCGCCTTCCTCGTCCTGCTCTTCCTCTTCCTCGTCTTCACTTTCATCTACTTCGTCCTCTTCGGATAATTCTACATCTTCTACATTATTACTCGTGTAATGAGTAACTTCCGTTGAGTCCACATCTACAATATTTGTTACAAGAGGTAGATCGTCCTCCTGATAAGCTATTTCGTCAATGTCAAAGGTATTTCTAGCTTTAGTCTTGCATACTGCCCACCAATCCGATCTCGCTGTCCCCCGTCTAGGATAAGTTGTGAAGTACACGAGCTGAGCCTGACTTGATAGGACAAATGGTTCGTAGCCTTGATATCTACGCTTGTAGTTTATATCCACAAGGCCATGCTTGTCAATTTTCCAACCTTGATCTTGAATCGGATCGAACCATTCACACCTGAATAGCACGATATTAGCAGGTTCTGGGCCATAATTATATGTCAACTCCACAATCTCTCGTAAGATGCCAAAAAAATCATTGCCCGGATTGACGTCTTTGTAGTTTGTAGATTTGATACACAAACCACTATTTTTCGTGGAATCAAGATCCAGAAAGCTGTCTCTGATAGGAGCATTTGTTGACTTGAACCTGAACCCATTCACACAGAAACTTGGCCATATTTTTACGGCAGTAATTGGTCCCTTGGCTAGAGTCCTAATAGATTCAGTCTCGGATGATATTAGACAATCGACCTAAATACCAAAGTAGCGATGGTAAGTTATTTGTTTTACAAGTGCAGAAATAAAAAGTAATTACCAAGTATCTTACATATGCGCTCAACCAAGAAGGAAAATGGCATCTCATTTCTTGTTCTACTTCTTCGTCTGTTATGTAGGGTCTAACCGACCTCAACTCATCATTATATGTGCTGAAAAACAATGAAGCAACTGCTAATTAGTAGCATAATAGTATCTTATACTATTACATTGAGATGATGTAAATGTGGACGTATTAATTACTTACCCCTCTAGCTTCTCCACTTCATCCTCGTCGCAATTGAGTAATATATACAATTGAGCAGCCCTTAGCTCATCGTCATTCAAATATCTCTTCTTCATTTTTCCCGAAGGCTTTCCGGATGCATTGAATACTTTGAGTATTGCATCATTAGATTCCTTATATGCGTCGTCGTTTCTGGGAGCTTTCGTCCTATTAGTAGCAACATGCGGTTTGAAATACGTCGAGCAAAAGTTTATAATCTCCTCGAGAACATAAGCTTCACAAATAGATCCTTCAACCCGTGCCTTATTTTTCACCTTTCTCTTTAGGTGATTCAGATGACGCTCGAAGGGGTACATCCACCGATAACCGACAGGACCACCAACACGTGCCTCATAGGAAAGATGAATTGGCAAATGCTCCATAGAGTCGAAGAATCCTGGAGGAAACACCTTCTCGAGCTTACATAGTGTTACCGCAATGTCCCTCTCTTGCTTTTCTAGACGATCGACGAGCAACTTAGTACAACAAAGATCTCTGAAGAATATGCTCAGCTCTGTCAATGGGTCCCAAACGACCTGCGGTAAGAATTCCCGAAATACAATCGGAATTAACCTCTCCATGAATACATGACAATCGTGGCTCTTCATACCTACTAGTTTGTTCTCCTTGAGGTCGACGCATCTTCTCAAGTTCGACACGTACCCGTCTGAAAACTTTAGACCCTGAATCCACCTACAAAGTCTACCTTTATCCTCTTTATCCAGTGAGAAAACTGACTTAGGTTGCTTTAACTTTCCATTCCCCTCCTCTATCAGATGCAATACAGGACGTCTACATATGTCTTCTAAGTCCAACCTGGCCTTCGGATTATCTTTCGTCTTCCCCTTTATATCCATTACAGTATTAATTATGTTATCAAACACATTCTTCTCGATATGCATGACATCAAGGTTATGTCTGATCAGATTGGTGCTCCAATATGGCAGATCCCAGAATATACTCCTCTTCGTCCAGTTATGGGTGCGACCAAATCCGTCACACTTGTACCCCTCAGCAGGCTCTTCGATAGCACTTGGTAAATATTTTACCTCTTCCCATATCGTGCATCCGGGCCACCTTGGAGGAGGATTGGCCTTCTCCACAACTCCCGCACGAAAAGCATTCCGATTCCTCCGGTACAGATGATCCTTCGGCAAAAATTGTCGATGACAATCGAAGAAGCACGGTTTGCCTCCGTGTTTCAAACGGAAAGCCTGAGAACGGTCCATGCAATACGGACATGAGAGACGACCATGGGTGCTCCATCCCGATAACATTCCATAGGCTGGAAAGTCGTTGATGGTCCACATAAGTGCTGCCCTCATCTGAAAATTCTGCTTTCTAGAAACATCGTACGTGTTGGCACCTACTTCCCACAGCTGATTCAACTCATCTATCAAAGGCTGTAAGTACACATCGATGTTCCTCTTCGGATTGTTCGGACCCGGGATAATAACGGTTAGGAACATATATGGAGTCTTCATGCACATCCAAGGCGGTAGATTGTACGGAATGACGATCACAGGCCAACACGAATACTGGGAGCCCGAAAGTCCGAATGGGGTAAAACCGTCAGAGCAGAGCCCCAATCTGACATTACGCGCTTCCTCGGCAAAATGTGGATACTCTCGATCAAAGTGCTTCCATGCTTTTCCATCGGATGGATGATCCAATCCTCCTTCGATCTGTTTTCGCCTGTGCCAACTCATGTTTTCTGCAGTCTCCTTAACCATAAACAACCGCTGCAACCGCGACGTCAAAGGCAAGTAGTGCATCGAATCGGTAGGCTTCCTTGCACCGACAGACTTTCCTCTAACAGTGGCCTTGTAGCGATCAGCACCACAGAATCTATACGCATCTTCATCCTTGTCGTCTTTGTAGTACAACATGCACCCGTTGCGACATGCATCGATTTTCTCGTATCCCATCCAAAGCGATCTCACCATCCTCTTAGATCGATAGAAGTCTTTAGGCAACTTTGTACCCTCGGACAAGATCTCTATAATCAAATCGAGCAGTCGATTATAGCATTCTTGCGACATGTTAAAATCGGACTTGATGCTCAATAATCTTGTAACCACCTCCAACGGTGAATGGTCCTCACAACCAGGATATAGTGGAGTCCTTGCATTCTCAAGCAACTCCATAAACTTTGCAGCATCGGCATTCGGTGCCTCCTCAGCTGCATCATAATTGTCTAGATTGAAACTAGGTCCTGCCGCATCATAATTGTCAGGATTGAAACTAGGCCCCGCCGCATCATAATTGTCAGGATTGAAACTAGGCCCCGCCGCATCATAAACCATGTTCACCAACCCGTCGTCGTAAGCATCGTGGTCTTGGACATCCATATACGGCTCCACATAGGGCTCCGACTCCGATGCTAGAGATACAAGTTCTCCGTGCGCGGTCCACTAATAGTAATTCGGCGTAAAGCCCTTCGAGTATAAATGATATGTAACTTCCACTTCTGGATGATATTTTCTGTTGCGACATCTCACACATGGACACTTAATTTTGGTACCGTCCATGTACTGAGGGAACGCCTTGGCGAACTGCAGGAACTGCTGTACACCCTCAATGAATTCATCCCGCACACCGCACATGTCATCAGGATGACGGTTGTACATCCACGAACGATGACGCAGATAGTAATTCATATCCATTTCTAGATACTTCTGCAAAATTGACAGTATGTATCATATAAATCATTACATGCAAAATTAACTTCTGTGTCTGTGTCAGTGTCCGTTATTGGAAAAGCAGTATATATATATATATATATATATATATATATATAACATTACCCAAATAATATCTTAATACCACTTTACTACTATACCTTAACCCACTTCTGTGTCAGTGTCCGGATTTTAGTGTAGTAGGCTCCAGCCGAAGCCAATAAGTTTCTTGAGATGCATGTCCTTAATGATGCATGCTGCGATGATATCTTTGCTCCATTAGAGGCTCTTCATACTGCTAGCTAGTAATTTCAGTAAGTGTTGAAATTAATCCTTTATTTATTTAAGCTGATTTGTAAGTTTCGTTTAGCTAATTCAACTGTTATAGTCATATTATTTAGACCATTAGGCACTTCTTGAAACTGGCAGTAGGGTGAGGAACTGAGATACATAACTCCGCAGTACTTTGCTTTCGGCAATTAACCCCTATATATATTGGGAGTGGAACGAGGAAGTAGCTAGAGCTCAAAATTCTTGGGGCACAATTAAGGACGGTTGCTTAGATCATACACTTCCTGGTCGAATAATTGGCGTTCTAATTAATTTGATCACATGATCAGTTGTTGTACGAATATTCAGGAATTAGTTCTAATTTGTTCATCCAATGTACGTAGTCATGACATATGAACATGGATTCAACAATAGCCATCATTTCTTCCCCTCCTCCATTGGACCAATGAATAGTAACCACAAAATCAAACAATTAGTATGTATATATATATATATATATATATATATATATATATATATATATATATATATTGCAAAAGTGCAAATAAATACACTTATGTTCTTTCTTTCTTATTCATCGATCCATATTATTTATTTATTTTATACTTGAAAGAAGAAATTAAAATCTGATCTCTACATGATCGCACATGCATGAACATTGTCAAAAAACCTAACCCTAACCCTAACCCTAAT
Organism: Iris macrosiphon; assembly: GCA_036927795.1. Classification (NCBI taxonomy): domain Eukaryota; kingdom Viridiplantae; phylum Streptophyta; class Magnoliopsida; order Asparagales; family Iridaceae; genus Iris; species Iris macrosiphon. The sequence continues at coordinate 144,319,825 of JAYESA010000008.1, forward strand.
CCTAACCCCATGTCAAAAAACCTAACCCTAACCCTAACCCTAACCCCATGTCAAAAAACCTAACCCTAACCCTAACCCTAGGTCCAGATCAGTGTCTGTGTCAGTGTGTGTGTGTGCCATGTCTGTGTCAGTGTCAGTGTCAGTGTCAGTGTGTATGTCGTGTTTGTGTCAATGTCACATGTGTCCTGTGAGAGAGAGAGAGAGAGAGAGAGAGAGAGAGTATACCTTGCCGGAGTAGTCGCGGTCGACGGAGCTGGGGGGGGAGGAAATTTGTTTTCGAATCGAAATTTCAACTGACGGGGAAAAATGAAACCGACCCCTAATTAACCAAATTTTAGCGACGTTTAGCGACGTCCAATAAAAAATGTCGCTAAATTAAATATTTGCGACGTAAAGGACGTCGCTAAACACGTTGCTAAATATTTTGAGTTTAAATGTCGCTATATACGTCGCTAAACGTCGCTAAATTAGACATATTAGCGACGTTTAGCGACCTTAATTGAACTTATAGCGACTTATCTTTTAAAATCGTATTATAAGTCGCTAAACGTCGCTAAATGTCGCCATTTAGCGACGTCTAGCGACGTGTTTATAATGAGTCGCTAATTTATATATTATTAGCGACGTTTCTTTTGACGTCGCTAAAATACGTCGCTAATCCCGCTTTTTCTAGTAGTGCGTGACACCAGTGAAGAAGATCTTCTATATGAATTTTTATCTTCTTACGGTACATGTTAGTCTTGAACTTGACCCAGCCTGGAGGAAGTTTGATGACGATAGCCCCCACCATAAACTTGTCTTCCTGCTTCATACCCTCTTCCTATAGTTTTTGCTGTATCTTCAGAAGTTTCTTGACTTGCGGTAACATCACATTTTCGTCCTCAAATTGTAGAGTGAAGAATTTCTCGACGAGATAGATTTTAGATATTTTCTCGTCAGTTTTGTAGTGCTTCTCAAGAGATTCACATATATCTCTTGTCTTCTCATTTTTGTTTTAGGACTCTGACATCGAGTCATCCATATCATTTATGATCAACAACCTGCAGATGTTGTTATCTTTCTTCCCCTTGGAGTGCGCATCCTACACCACACCAACTTCAAGCTCCACTCAATCTTCGGAAATTGTAGGTTCAGGATCAACCAACACATAAGCAACTTTTACAAGACGAAGATTCAAGGATTTCTTCCTCTTCCAAATGTTGTAGTGTTCGCCATCAAACTTCTCAAGCTTGTGAAAGCAAGTATCGAGAAGATTTGAGTGGTTGTCCATTCTAACTCGAATCATGCCTTGAGATTATTAGTCCCGAAGATAAAATAAAGTAGAGGAGGTCCACAAAGTAGAGACTCACATAAGAGTTCGTCTCTACAAAAGTTGTTGCACTAAGATTCACACAAGAGTTCCGCTACAGTGGCACACCATTCCACAGAAGCACTAAACCACGAACATGTTACAAATTGACAAAAGAGAAAAAATACAAATACAACAAGAATCAGAAAATGTTCTTCTCTTTACGTTCACAGTCGCTACAATGAGAATGAACAGACATAAGAAAAGAAATACAAATAAAGGAACTCCTTTCTTGGGTGATCAAAACCACCGGTGCTCAAGGCAAGATTCGTCCTACACGACGATCTGCCCCCAGGATCCTGCAAGTTCACACGAGAACTTCTGGGATGCTCTAAGTCACATTCGGATCACTCGAAAATCACTATTTGGGAGGGAAACTCTTTTGGCCGTATATGCATTGGTGCTCTCAATTTTTTCCAACAACAACTCTCTCTTATAAATAAGGAGAACTTCTCTTTAAAGAGGATTTCAGCACCAATAAGGCGTGAGGAAACTCCAGGCCGCATAAGCGCTGACCTACCAAATCCCCCAAAATCTGGATGACAATGCCTCACCGTTCCGCATACGCCGTCTGTACGATGTACTGCACAGAGCAGACAGCACCGTCAGGCGCCAAAAGCTGCCGCCGCGTGGCACAGAGAACCACATGCTGCTAGTGCCACACTACGCTGCCAACAATATATTCTTTCCCCTCCACATCAGACTCAACATATAGCACATTTTCTCATTTCGACCTGGCCACATGACACCAGGCCGCAAAGCGACCGAACTAGCAACCGTGCATGCAACTCGCGCATGAGCGCCATGCGACGATGTTGACGTGTTGAGCCCGAGTCCGAGTTCCCAAAGGTGGTGACAAAATTTAAGATTATCATAAAGAGGTTCATACTTAATCCCTCTAGGAAAGTTAACCCACATGGGCCACCACCCCATGTCCGTATACCAATACTAATTAGCATATCTATATATTGAGATATACAGATTGATGGTTTTCTAATGTGGGACTAAAAATTCCAAAATAAAGTGAAAAATACCAACCATTACTACCCTCAAATATTAAATATTTTCAAGTCAATATCTTTCGTCAGCCAGAGTTAATTTTTTCGTTTCAAAAAAAAAGTAATAAGTTTTTAACCAAATTACCTCAATCCCTCATGTGTATTTGAAGTGATCACGAATGAGGGGAGTATTTTTGTCTTTTAAGATTTTTCGTTAACACTGTTAGGATATTAAGTTGTATAATTATAGTTGAACTATTAAGTTGTCTAATATTAAAGTTTATGGTATCAAGTTGAAAATTTTGAATATTTGAGGGTATCAAGTTGAAATTTAGCCATATTTTTATCATGGTGGATCAAGTGGTAACTAATTATGTTAATGTGTCCATGATAATTAAATACATTACTCTTAGCAGGACAGAGCTAGCCGTTCTATTTTATGGGGATAAAAAATTGTCACGACCCGCACCAAAAAATCGGGCATGAGCCGTGGGTACGTCCAGCCTACGCCGCAGAATCGGCGGTAGAACGCTGTAAGGTCCGTTCTAGGTCAACCAACTATCTATATATCTCACAGAAAAATCTGCCATGACCTCTCCAAAAAGGAGGGCAACCAAGCAATATATATATATGAATAATCCTCTCCAAAAGGAGGGCAACCACGCAATATATATAATCTCTCAATCACAAAATCTAGGAGAAGAATAAAAGCACGATATGATATAAACAAAGAAACAGAACCAAAGAGAGCAAGATAATATCCAAAAATATACAGTCAAAGGCCATAATAGCCTACAATATCTCACAGCATCAAAAGAATAAGTACAATCATCCAAAATAAACCACTGGAAACAACCCAGGAAACCCACCTAGCTAACTAGGGCGCTAACGGTGACTCCTCGGCGCACTCCTCCTCAGTCTCGGGGTCACAACACTCGTCAACACCCGGCCCGTAGAACGTCGGGCAATAGTCCTCAGGATCCTCTGGAAAAAATATGTCCAGTCAGGACTGGAGCGAAGTACATAACTCTGAAAGCAACTCCAAATACATGGTAAGGTGTATATGACAAGCAATAAAAAAGTATACAAGATGCACATGAAATAAATATATGCTGGAGCACAATAAGTAGCTGCAAAGTAAACTGGAGAATAATACAAGTAGTAGAAAAGTAACTACAGGTGAGAAATATGAATACTAGCTAAGTGCCTTGAGCACAAGTTCATTATGTGATCGGCTTAGGTTGCACATGAAAAACACTACGATAACTCCGTTATGCGTAAGTTGCATAACCGACATACACATGAATACTGTTTGGCTTTGATCACATAACCAACTCCTACTCCCCTCCCCACTAATACTCTTGGATCCAACCACAACACGCTACGTACAAGATAATAGCTCGCACACATGAAGGCGAGAGCACAAGAAGCACATGATAGCACATGAGAATCAATACCCGAAGCACATGATGAAATACACGTGATAGAGTACCCGCTGAACACGGTAAGGGAGATAGCATCTTATGACGGAATTCACTAGTACCAGCTCGTGTAACAATGTGTCAGAATCAAGTATTACAGTTATAGAACATGTGATATAAACGCTATCATGAAATGAAAACTATCAGAGGTAGGCACTCGCCTGATTTCCTGAGCAACTGATGAGGATCGAGATCCAGACCGGTGTCGCAAGGACCTATTGCAAAAAATAGAATTAAACAGGGTTCTAAGGATTTAAACTGATATAAAATAATTAAAAACAGGCTTCTAGGGCTATTCTAGGTCGAACGGGTCAAACCGGTAAAATTTGGGTCAAAAAGTCAACCCATGTCCAAAAAGTCAACTCTAGGTCAAAACTAGGTCAAACGTTGACTTTTACAGTCAACGAGGATAATTATGGTCAAAGTTAGGTCAAACTAGGGTGCCCCTGAAATTCTAGGTCAAACCGAGCTCATTAAGCTACTAAACTCTCAAACTCGCCTAATCGAGATACCGGGATACCCTCGGTATCCGATACCTCGCCCTAGGCCACGCACCCCGCCTAAACCCGCTAAAATCTATGCTAGCACGCGTAAATATATATACATAAACATATAAAAATCACTCCAATATATTTCCTAGGCTAATGCTCAAATACCCCGCTCGAAACTCAATACCTTGGATATCTCAAGGTATTGAGATACCGCTCTCAAACCCCTCTAGCTTGCTATTAGGCTAATAAATATATACCTAGTTATTAATCTAGGCTAGAAAATATATATATCTATCATATATTTACATATCTAAGTACCTATGTACATATATATATAGATATCCACACACATATACATATACCCATTATCTTACCCAACCTATACATATATATATTTCTAACTATAATATATATCTAGCTCTAGGTATATAACATAAATTTGGGTATAGTCTTCTTCTTCTTTTGTTTTGTTTGTGACAAAATTTTTAAGGAACAAACAGAATATTACTAGCTAAAAATTTAAAAAATATATAAATTTAAGAAAAAAAATACTAATTTAAAAAACAAATAAGAATAATTAAAAAAATTTAATAAAAAAAATTCGTGGGGAGGGCGGATTTTATTTATGTAGCTCCGTCCATGACTGAGTCAACTTTATCATATTCCTAATGTATTTTGTTGTTGTTGTTGTATATGTATGTTTTGTTTTCCTTTCTTATGTTATGTTTCATGCTTCCTTTGGTTGTTTATTAGTACAAGGAGGAGGATTGTGGTGGTGGTGGTGGTGGTGAAGTTTTGTAGTAAATTGTGCACTTGCCAAAAATAAGCCATCTTATGAAAGTCCTGCAATGCTTTGCCACTTTAGTGATGAACACAATTTCCTCAATAAACCTTTGAGCGTATATATGTCGTAATTATCTTTACTAAATCTCTACTCTATACAGAGAGACTTGAAAGGGACTAACCATTTAAATCGTATGTATATTTTTATATAATTAAAAATTTTAATTAATTATTTAATTACGTAATATTATCTAATTATCTAATTATAGTTAAATAATTTTAATTTAAATAGTTAAGATGTAAGACATTCTCTTGGTTATGTGAATTCGATTTTATGGAACAATAATATTTATAACAAATTATTTTTTGATGTGTGTAGGCATTACTAGTATCATAGTAAGCTAGGTACCCTTTGATCTAGTTGCTATGTTGGTCAGATATCGGTGATACGTGGTTGCTTAAGAGAGTTACAAATGTTTTTTTTTTGTCAACAAGAGTGCAAAACATGCATCTGAAGTTTGGATTAGCAAATAACTGATCATAGAAAAGTATATTTCTTTCAAATTTGAGCTATAATTAATGTTGTTAAAACTCTGTGTATATGTATTTGAGAGTGCACCGATATAAACTGAAAGAAGAATACAATTTGGACTTCGCTCGTGGTATTCATATGTGACGCCCTCCCTAACATTCTAATGTTTTGTTCGGTACGAATGTTTCTTAACAACTAAATTATTCTTTGTATAGTTTTGTTCAGTACGAATGTTTTCTAGTGTATGCTTATTTTTCAGTAATGAGCCATGTCAAATCTAAGCTTCCAATAAGAAGGGGGATGAGTATCTTGAAAATTCTTATTATTTTCAATGAAAAAGAAATTGCGAGACAAATTAGTACAGAATCACTCATAGATGGATTTCGTGATTTGAAAAGCCATCAAGTGCAATTCTAATATTAGCTTTGATGTTCTAAAAATTGTGTTCTTTCACTTTTTGTTTTAGACTTATAATAATTTTGTTTTGTATATGATTTAAGTTTAACCTTTATTTATATATATATATATATATATATATATATTTTAAAAAGATAAATATTATAGATAAAACATAAATTACAAAACTATAATCCCTTTCATAGCACAAAATATAATTATCTAGGATCAAGAATATCAATATCAGTATCTATATTTTTTTTGTACAACATATTTGATGGAAACGAAAGTGCGAAAACCGTTCCCCAAACCAGAGAGTACCTGCGAGAGAACCGAGCAAAACGCACAAATCAAAAACGTCAAACACAAATCGCAGACACAGAAATTTTTGACGTGAAAAATCCTTACAGGAAAAACCACGGGACGATCGAAGTCCAACCCTGAAAAGCCTCTAGTAATGGAATAAGAAATACACCCACTCCTCACAAACTTCTCACCGATCAAAACGGATCACCACAACTCTTTTGGAACAGAAAATAGATTATAACCACGAAGAAGAAAGACAACGAGAAATATCTGAAACTGATCTTCTTCTTCGAAACGGTCTCCAATCATTCTTTCTCCTCTCCAATGTTGCAATGACACTCTTGTCTCATTTTCTCTCCTTATTGCTATATTTTTTTCTTAGAAGGAGAGATTTATTTTAGGGTCAGGAGACACCTATATATAGCCTCAAACCCACAACTAGTATTCCTATTATAGATAGGAATATCCAATCCAAATCCAAATTTATTGACATATTCCTATTATATGTAGGAATATTCAATCCAAATCCATTGAGATATTCCTATTATATTTAGGAATATCCAATCCAAATAAATTGAGGTATTCTTATTATATGTAGAACTATCCAATCCTACTCTGGGGTATTTTCCACATAGGTTGGAAACTCCACCAATTCCAACAAATCTCCCCCTTCAAAACTATGTGGAAGGGGTCGTCATCTCGACAATCCGCCTGCAGTAATCAAACTTTTCCCTTAGTATAACCTTTGTGAACATATCTGTCCCCTTGTCATCTGTATGAACCTTCTCAAGCGATGCTTCCTTCTTGTCAACCACATCCCGTATCCAATTAATGATACCGGGTATCAATGTGCTTGGACCAGCTATAAAATGTCTGGTTCTTCACAAGGTGAATAACACTCTGACTATCGCAAAGCAAAGGATGTTGTTCCTGCTTTAGCCCAATTTTTTGCAGTAGCTTCTTCATTCACAGCAACTCCTTGCAAGCCTCCGTCGCCGCAATGTGTTATGCCTCTGTCGTCGACAAGGCAATACACTTCTGTAAACGGGACTGCCACGATATTGCTCCACCAGCAAACAATATCACATAGCCCAAAGTCGATCGTCTCGTATCTACATCTCCAGCCATATCAGCGTCGGTATATCCAACCAGCTTCGGCTCATCACCACCAAATGAAAGTCTCCAATCAGCAGTACCTTGAAGATATCGTAGAATCCACTTGACCCCACTCCAATGTACCCTTCCAGAATTGGAAGTGTACTTGCTAACTGTGCCGACTGCGTGAGCAATGTCTGGCCCTGTACATACCATAGCATACATAAGACTCTCAACGGATGAGGCATATAGAACTCGCTCCATATCTTCTTTCTCGTCCTTGGTAGATGGACACTGCTCCTCAGTGAACTTAATGTGAGCCGCAAGGGGGTTACTCACTTTCTTCGATCCGTCCATCCCAAAACGCTGAAGTACCTGGTGAATGTACTTCTTTTCGGACAAGTGTAGCATCTTGGACTCTCTCTCACCTGATCTCCATCCCAAGAATAGTCTTCTCTGCGCCCAAATCCTTCATAAAGAAGGTCGCGCCCAGTTGGCGCTTCAACTCTGCTATCTTGGTGGCATTCCAATCCACCAACAGCATGTCATCAACATAAAGCAACAAAATGATAAAATCATCCTCGGCTAAGTACCTCACAAAAATACAATGATCCGACGTCGTCCGTGCATAGCCATGCTCCCCCATAAATGACTCGAACTTCTTGTACCACTGCCTCGGAGCCTGTTTCAGACCATACAAGCTCTTCCTCAACCGACAGACTAAATATGACTTGCCCTTCTCACAGAATCCCTATGGCTGCTCCATGTACAACTCTTTCTCAAGATCATCATAGAGGAATATCGTCTTTACATCCATTTGTTCGACCTTCAAGTCGAAACAGGCTGCCAATGCTACCACCACCCGTATAGACGACTACTTGACGACTGGCAAAAATATCTCATCATAATCTACGCATTTCCGCTGACCGTAGCCTTTAACTACCAGCCTTGCTTTGTATCGAGGGCGAGTAGCATCATATTTCTGCTTCACTCTGAACATCCATCGATTCTTCAAAGCCTTCTTGCCCTTTGGCAACCGCAACAGATCATAAGTAGAGTTGGCCTCCAAGGAACTCATCTTCTCCTGCACGACCTTCATCCACTCCTTCCTGTGTTCGTCTTCCATAGACTCTGTGAAACTTTTTGGCTCTCCTCCGTCAGTCAGTAGCACATACTCACCCGGTGAGTATCTCGTAGATGATCGACGCTCTCTATCGCTCCTCCTCAATGGAACCACTAGTGCTGGCTGTATATCTACAGTCTTCTCCCCTCCAGTAACTGCCTTCCCGGTATGCTCATCCTCCTGAGGGTCACCCTGACCACCATCAGCAGGCTGATGATCAAGGTTGGGAGCAACTCCATGTACTAGCTCTCCCATAACTAGATCCTCTGCGATGTCCTCTGGAAACTACTCGAAGCGAAATAACTCTAACTCAGGCAATTCCTCAGCCTCAGAAGGCATCTCGGAATCCTGAGTGTTGGTCATGGTCTGATCCTCGACGAATACCGCATCCCTGCTTCTGTAGAGAATTTTTTCCACTGGATCGTAGAGTCTATAGCCAAACCCATCCCGACCGTAGCCGACAAAGACGCACCGCCTCATCTTTGGCTCAAGTTTGGATCTCTCGTCCTTCGGTACATGCACGAAGGCCTTACAACCAAACACTTTCAGGTGATTGTATGACGGCTCTTTGTCGTACCATACTTTGTCAGGCACATTACCCTGCAAATGAGCACTAAGAGATAAATTAATAACATAAGCAGCTGTGTAAAGTGTCTTACCCCAATAGTTGTCTAGCAAATTTGCTTATGACAGCAAATATCATACCCTCTTTATTAGCCTCATGTTCATCCGCTCCACTACACCGTTGAACTACGGTGTCTTTGGTGGAGTCTTCTGGTGTCGTATCCCTTGCTCTCTGCAATAAGCATCAAAGGGACCGATATACTCGTCGCTATTGTTCGACCGAACACAAAGTATCTTCTTGCCCGTCTCTCTTTCAACAGAGGCCTTAAGCTCCTTGAAAGTGGGCAACACCTGATCCTTGGTCTTTAAGGTATAGACCCAAACCTTCCTGGAACAGTCATCAATAAATATTACAAAATAAGAAGCACAACCAATGGATTTTACCTTCATAGGACCGAAGACATCCGAGTGAATTCAATCGAGCAACGCCGGCTTCCTTGAACTTGGGTGACTTTGGAAAGACACCCTATTTTGCTTTTATGCCAAACAGTGCGTGAACTTCTCTAAATTTTTAGACTTTAGCCCTGGAATAACCTTCCTGTTCACCAAGTAGCTCATCCCCTTCATACTGATATGGCTGAGCCGTCTGTGCCATAGCTCAGTAGACACATCAGTAGCTGCGTTAACCTCATGTGTCCCATGTGTGCTCCCTTCCATATAGTAGAGTCCGGACCTCTTGCTTCCTTTGGCAATCACCATCGAACATTTGAAAAGCTTCTACTGATTATTTCCAAAGATACTGAAGAAACCCTCGTCATCCAACCTTTCAACTGTAAACCCCCTAATTTTTCAGGAATTTTTAATTTGGATTTTTCACAATTTTCTATAATTTTCGGAGATTTAAACTAAGGTATTTTAAATTTAAATGATTTTTAAATGATGTTGATTAATATTAAAATATTATGTGAATAATATTTTTGTGTGTAAAATAAAAAATTAGACATAGGGTAATTTTCCGAAAATTTATTGGACCCCGAAAATATTTTTTAAAGACCTAAAAACAAAGTTGTAATTAACCCTAAATAAACCCCGAATTAAACCCGGTTTATTTTAAAATAAACCAAACCAACCCAAACAGAACCAAGGAGAACCGAACCGAACCCATCTCTTAACGGGTCGGGTCGGATCCGAATTGAACCCGACCCGGACCCGTTAACCCGGTCGGAAACCTAACCCTAATCCTAATCTGAACCCTATTCCGACCCGGCGGCTACCCTATTTAACCCCCTAGACGCCGGAAACGTAACCGCCTTCCCTCCTCCTTCCTCCGCCCTAAGCCCTGCCCTCAGCCATCGTCCTCGACACCCCTCGAGATCCTCCGTTGCCTCGATCATGACCCCGCAGCCGCTCGACCCGAGCCCTGCTGCCCTGCCCTAGCCCCGGCCGCCCTCGCCTCACCATCTCCGCCTCGCCGCCCTCGCCTCACCGTCTCTACCTCACTCCCAGACCTCTAAGCCGCCGTCTCCCCGATCCACAGCCTCGACGACCAGAACTCCCCTCTCCCCTCGCAGTCCTCCGCCATCTCCCCGACCCACAGCCCTTGATGACGAACCCCGCAGCCCCGTCGATCTTCCAACCCCTCAGCCGCCTCGCTCCACCGCCTTCACCCCCATCGCCCCGACCTCGACGTAACCCGCTTCCACCCAGCCGTCGTCTCCGACGACAAGCCACCACCACCTGTCACCCCACGACCTCCCCGTCCTCCGCCTTTTCCCGACCCGCAGCGCCTCTTCAAGACCCAGCCACCACCATAGCCTCGCCCCCAGCCCTGTCCAGCCCCCACCCGAGCAGCCACCGTGCCCTAGCCCCGGCCGCCCTCTCCCAGACCCCGAGCCGAGCCGACTCCGCCCTCCTCCGGTGACCGACAACCCCTACGAGTGATCGAAACCCTAGAACAGTACCCGGATACAGCATAGTGTCGTGTCGACTCACGGACACGAAGAAATCTCGTTCTGCGTAGCCCTGTTCAGATAGCATTTTCTCTCTCCTCATTGCCCCATTTTCCGTTCCGTCAGTTGTGACGCGTAGGCTGTGTAACCCTCTCGATGTCCGTGTAACCCGTTCGGTGCGTCGCGTCCTGTGGCGATCGTGAACTGCGATCCAAAAACAGGAACAGAGTGTGTCCCGCCAAACGGGACGACTTGGTAGCGTGCGGTCTTCATCGAAACGTGCGCGCCGTTGATACGGACGTGCGGGATTTCGTAGAAGTTGATTTGGAGGTGCGTGCACACCGGAATCAATGCGTATCCACCGACAACGCCCCGTATCTGCTTATTCTGGAACACGTTGTAACTTTGTGTACACACGTCGGATCGAAATGAAACTTGCGCTATCGGACTCGTAGCAATACGCTGGTCATGTGACCCAAGTTTGGTTCGATTCTGAGAACGTTGACAAAATCGCGTATCGTGGGCCCCGCGGCTCCACTTGACGGGCGATTTTGTGATCGGCACATCGGAATCCAATTCTGGAAGTTCCGTTGGGTTTGTATCAACGTTCTGGACTTGTTGACACTAAGTTTAAAGAATTTGGAGACCATTGGTTCTGACACATTTTTCGGTGCGAAGCGGCCCACTTTTAGACCCCACATTGACAAGAAACTGTCATTTTTGCCCCTGTGGCCAAATTGGACTCAAGGACATGCGTTTCTAGCTATTTGATATTTTTTGAATCTAATGGTGATATTTATTTCAGCAACCGGAGGAGTACCTGTAATTCCGACTGAAGTCAGAGCTACAGTTGGAGCCAGAACCCCAGGCAAGTGTACCTTGCCAAATCTTGCAGTTCTTGTTCCTTGATTTATTTACATGTTGTACATGCTTGACTTAGGACCGTGTGACTTTACTTAGCGTCCGATTAATAGTCGGGTGCCAACACCGTACGCGGAGTTGTGTAACGTCACCTAGAGATGGATATCGTGACCCTTTACATTCTCGTACTTGTCTTATCAAGTACATCATAACCCAGGACACTTGACACTATTCATGAGACAGAATCTTCCTGAGATATTCATGGTGATTCTGTATAGGATACATGTTTTATGACATAGACATTATATTCATAGATATTATATGACTTGCTGCATTAGTTTTGATCTTGTGTGTCATGGATATGAGACGTGTGATTACATTGGGTGGGGAGAGTATTACCATATCAAAGGCTGATTATATTACATATATTATTGTCTGGAGGTGCTTTGACAAATATACTGGAGTCGTGATACTACTTGCTTTGGCATATATACTGGAGTCGTAATACTAATGCTGCTATGGATTTCCCCGACACAGAGCCTATAGTAGTCTCAGCCCGAATATGACTAAAACTCTCACTTGCATATCACTTAGCTGGTTATATATTTACCCTGATGTTTTATTTATTGCTGCACTAATTTTATTTTGGCATGAGTTATTTTGTACCTTGCTATGTCCCCTGAGGACCTGGATCCAGATTATGTCCCCAGGATTAGCAGACGAGATCTATCCCGAGGTACACGAGACCGGAGCATTAGCAGAAGCAGGAACAGGTGCAGACACTGGAGCGATACCAGATCCAGTAGATGAGTGATCCCTGAGGGTATCTTCTGAGTATATACTGTTTCCATACTCAGTATTTGCTGTGGTTATCTTTATTCTGGTATCTTGACAATTGTATCAGACTCATTATCGGGTTATTTCCCGAGTTTATATTTTATTGAGATTGATCTTGCTTTATGATTCTGATATTGTTGTATTCATATCTGTGGATGAGATTAGTATATTTAGACCCCTATTGATGTATTACAGCTTAAGTACATCCTGATGGATCCATTAAATTGGGTTTGTCCATCAGTGTGTGCTGCTGGCCATTGCCACGTGTCCAGTCCCTCAATATTTTAGGACTAGGGCGTGACACCAACTGACACTAAGCTGAAACAGATATCAGGGACATGACGAACATATTTGAGAACAAGAACTGCACATGTCTTTGTCCTCAAATGCACATCTCCAATGTCAACCGCCTTCGACACATCTCCATTTTCCATCTTCAACACTCCACAGTCGCCTGTTGTGTATGTAGCAAATAGTGCCCTGTTGTGAGATACGTGTGCTGAAGCACCTGAGTCCACCAGCCAAGAGTTGTCATTGCAGGAGAGGTTCATAACTACCTCATCACCTACAATGATCACGTCACCTCCATGTGTCGAGGCCGCCGCTGTAGTGTTCTCACTTTGCTTCCCCTTGTTGCCATTCTTCTCTTTCTTCCAAGCGAAACAGTTCTGCTTGATGTGGCCCTTCTTACCACAATGGTAACACTCCGAGTCCTCGTACTGACCCTTGGACCTTTTCCTGCTTTTGTCTCTTCCATCGCCTGGACCCCTGCATTTATCCCTTCCGTAGCTCTCTGAAACAAGCTCATCTGAGTGGGATGCGGATGAAGTACCTTGAGAATGTCTCCACATCTCTTCATTCAGTACCCTCTCTTGGCAAACTCCAGACTTACCACGCCTTCCGAAGCAGAAGCGATCATAGACACTCGTACGATCTCCCACGAGTCTGGCAATGTACACAGCAGCCATAGTCCCTGAACCTCGTCGTCGAACTTAACTCCCATCGAGGATAACTAGTCAACCACGTCCTGGAACTCACTCAAGTGATCCGTAATAGATGCCCCATCTTTGTACCGCAGACTCATCATCTTCCGAATCACGAACAATTTATTTACTATGGTCTTCTTCGCATACAAAGATTCCAGCTTATCCCACTGTGTCCTCCCGTGCTTAATACTGGCAACGTGGTTGTACACGTTCTCTTTAACGAACTGCATGATGTACCCACATACCTGTATATGCTCAAAATTCTAGTCTTCTTCGGATTTGTCACTGGGCCTCTCGAAAGCAAATACCGGTAGATGCAGCTTTTTGACAAATAACATATCCTTTATCATGCCCCTCCAGTAATGATAGTTGGTACCGTTCAGGTTTGCCATGCTCACCGGCTTCGCGTCCATCTCTCCTTCCTGGTTTGCCTGTCAACTCCTGACACACTTCCGAAATTTCAGAACATGCCTCTGATACCACTTTGATGGGAACGAAAGTGCGAAAACCGTTCCCCAAACCAGAGAGTACCTGCGAGAGAACCGAGCAAAACGCACAAACCAAAAACGCCAAACACAAATTCCAGACAGAGAGATTTTTGACGTGAAAAACCCTTGCGAAAAAAACCACGGGACGATCGGAGTCCAACCCTGAAAAGCCTCCACTAATAGAATAAGAAATATATCGACTCTTTACAAACTTCTCACCGATCCAAACGAATCACCATAACTCTTTTGGAACAGAAAATAGATTATAACCACGAACAAGAAAGGCTATGAGAAATACCTAAAACTGATCTCCTTCTTCGAATCGGTCTACAATCCCTCTTTCTCCTCTCCAATATTGCAATGACACTCTTACCTCCTTTTCTTTCCTTGTTGCTATATTTTTTTAGAAGGAGAGTTATATTTTAGGACCAGGAGACACCTATATATAGTCTCAAACCCACAACTAGCATTCCTATTATAGATAGGAATATCCAATCCAAAGCCAAATCCAAATCTAAATTCATTGACATATTCTTATTATATGTAGGAATATTCAATCCAAATTCATTGAAATATTTCTATTATATTTAGAAATATCCAATTCAAATAAATTCAAATATTTTTATTATATATAGAAATATTCAATCATATTCTAAAATATCTTTCATATAGCTTAGAAAACTTTACTCCAACAATATTTACTAGTGACTAGTCTTTCAAATATAAGTATGTTTGGTTTCTTTACTACGTCCATGTCAACTTCACTTTTTCGCTGGGGGTCTTCCCTCCATTCGTATGGATGTGTCTCGCATCTTCGTGACATGGGCCAAGAAGTTTGAATATGAGTCACATGCATATAATAATGTGCAATTCCTTATAACAAAAATTGTATGCTACTTTTCCATCTATACTCTTTAAAGTCGAGATGCTAACTGTCACTTGACACCAAACAAAGATTAAATATATACTAATAAATGAACGTGTATTTTATGTAAGATAATTTTTTTAATATTATTATAAATAATTAAATATATTTAAATTATAATTTATTATGAATATATTTTTATTTTTTATAAATAAATAAATTTTTTTGAAAAAATTAGCCGTTTAAGTTGTACGTATATCCTCGTATAATTAATTTTTTTTTTTAAATTAACTACGTAATATTATATTACTACATTCAAATATTTTTTCTAACTCATGTGGTTAAGGTGAGAGACATTCTTCTTGGTTGGTCAAGTTTGAATCTCCATGATGTTATTTATAATAAATTTAATTTGTTTAATAATTTTTTTAGGTAATATTAATTTTTAAATAAATGGTAGAGAATTTACAAACGGTTTAAACAGTTTATTTTTTAGCTGTTTTGAATATCATTGTAAGAGTAAAGATGTTAGCAATATATAGGTACTCATAAAACTTTTCAACTCTATATATCATCGAATTCTAATTATGTTCTATAACTAATCCAATCCGGAGAAGCCCAGGATGATGCTGACAACGATATATGCATATTATGAGAATTATTACAATCAATCATATAATTAGATTAGAATCTAAACCCAATCATAAGATTGTGCAAACGTACCCAACATTGGCTATGCATCATTCATGTGTCTTTTGTACTGGTTCGGATCGATCCGCGGTCCGAGTCAATCGAATTTGACTGTTAGAAATTTATCCAATTCCTATTTTCGTTTAGAAATCTGTAAACAATAAAAATAAAAAAAATTAATGTTATCGGTCTTCGGAAAAGTCGTGCACGAAACATTGCCCTAAGAGTTAATCCGAGATCTATGTGCAGACGTTTCTCGGAAGCTCCTAGTGGTAAAATTTTCTGACTACCGGGTTCTCTTCGTCGCACACAACTCGGTGAGAGAGACCGAACTTAGTTCTGTCCAGAGCAATGATTTAGAGGAGATAATGTATTTGGAGAAAAGAATAAGAGAAAGAGGTTTCACGTTGAGGATAAACTTCTGTAAAAAATGAAGGAGGAGGAGACCGCAATATATAGGCAGTCCCTAGACACAACCAATGGACATTATATTAAATGGCTCATAAACAAGCCATTAAGGAGCAATAACAAAAAAAAAAGAATCGTGGATAAATTGCTGTCATATGAGCTGTTACAGAAGCTGTCACATGTGCACAATAAACCTAGACATAGTGCCCAACTTTCAAATCTCCAATGAGTTTAAAACAAGGAGGAGCAAAAAAAAAATTTAGGGTCTCAACCCGATCCCGAAGAGAAAATCGAATAGGCATTCGGCGCCCGCATGTGTGGGCACGTACCCGCACCCGTTACGCGTGCCGAACCGAACCGAGCCGAGCCGGACCGGACGACGGCGGCGGCGCGCACGTGTGGCCCATAGAGCTCCCCACACATGACCACAATGAAGCAAAGAGTAAGAACTATTATATACATACAAAGGTGGAGTGGTCCAACCAATGTGGGACTAAAGCAAAAGAAGAAATTGAGCTTTTGCTCACATGTGTGTGAACACATATACACACATAGCCAACAATCCCCTCCCCACCCAAAAGGTCAAGTTTCGAAATAGATGTGACAAAGAAATTAAGAGTAAATAATTTCTGTGCAGGTATATACTATGCATAGATGAGATGGACTACAACCTTGAATCTCACTTAGTGACTATTGTCTTTGTCTGAAGAAGTGCTTGATGGACTATGCCTTGAATCAGACTTCTTGTACCAGATTTAAAAAAATAGCACACATAGTACGCTAGAGGTTTTTGTGTCTAACAGGTGGCGCTTTTGGTTGGCCATGCGCATTTATTTCATATTCATGAGAGTTGTCTGGGATCGCCATGTCCCATAGTCGCGGCCTTCACGACCTCTCATATAGGTAAGTCCTTAGGGGTTGGTGATATGTGTCAACCTTGCATATCAGCTTGGACCTATTAAGAGTATTAAAACTCATCCTAACCATATCACTCAGGAACACTGTCACCATAGGGATGAAAAATCAGTGTACACATGTACAACCACTTGGGCATTATTTTTAATGAGATTTTGAATCTTGGGTCAGTGTTCAATAAAAGTCACCTAAGTCCAGCTTGTTTCTACTCATTGAATCAGCTTCTTGGGATCTCCAGTCAGACTCGGTTGGGTTGCCACTGCTGGTGACTTATTTATGGGGTTAACCCCATCCCCCTCGATGATTCTAGGATCAAAGTCCTAGACAGACCCTTCGTCAAGTGGTCTGCAAGGTTCTTTTCTGACTTTATATAGTCAAGAACCACATATTTACCTAGTAGGCCTTTTATTGACTTGAAGCGCAACTGCAGGTGCCTGTTCATCTTAGCATTCACAGAATCATGCTTTAGTAATTCTATAACAGATTTATTATCACAGTTTATAGAAATTGCTGGAACAGGACTAAGAGAAACATGTATATGTATAATAAGATTTCTTAGCCATTCGACTTCAGTACAAGTAGTGTCTAATGCTATCATTTCAGAATCTATTGTACTCATAGCCATGATAGTTTGTTTACATGAGCCCCAGGAGATTGTAGCTCCTCCTAGAGTAAAAATATATCCTGTAGTAGATTTTACATTATGTGAGTCAGTTACCCAATTTGCATCTGAATAACCTTCTATGATATCATGGTGTCTAGTATAGTGCAACATTTAATCTAAAGTACCCCTAAGATATCTAAATACTCTTTCTAATGTTGTCCAATGTAACTGATTTGGGTTACTAGTATATCTACTTAGTCTCCCAATGGCAAATACAATATCAAGTCTAGTCCTGTTTGATATATACATGAGAGAACCTATCATCTGTGAATATATGTGTTGTTCTATGGGAGAACCCTCATTCTTCTTGAGAACAACACTACTGTCATAAGGAGTAAGGACATGTTTCTTATCAAAATACTCAAATTTTTTTAGCATTTTCTCAATCGAGTGTGCTAAGGATAGAGTATAACCCCTTTTGCATTTGGACACTTGCATTCCTAGAATCAAGTTGGCTTCACCTAGATCTTTCATATCAAACTGACTGGATAAATAGTCCTTGGTATTAATTATCGATTCCAGTGATGATTCAAGAATAAGGATGTCATCTACATACAAACATAAGATGACACAACTTTTATCTATAATTTTGTAGTATATACATTTGTCATACTCATTTGGCACGAAACCATATTCTGAGATGACTATGTCAAATTTGTTGTGCCACTACTTGGGAGCTTGTTTTAGGCCAAAAAGAGATTTAACTAATCTTCAAACTTTCTTTTCTTGGCCTTTAGTAATGAAACCTTCAAGTTGCTCCATGTAGATTTCTTCCTCTATCTCCCCATTTAGAAATGCTGTCTTTACATCCATTTGATGGATTAACATATTATGAATGGATGTTAAGGCTAGAAAGGTTCTAATAAAGATGATCCTAGCTACATGAGAGTATGTATCAAAATAATCTAGTCCCTTTTCTGGGTAAAACCTTTGGCTACTAATCTAGTCTTGTATTTCTCTATGGTACCATCAGCTTTAAGTTTCTTTTTGAAGATCCACTTACAAACTATGGGTTTGTTACCTACAGGTAAATATGTTAGAAACCAAGTACTATTCTCCATTATGGAGTTATACTCATTGTTAATGGCTTCTTTCTAGAAAGGGACACCAGGAGAAGATATAGCTTCTTCATAAGTTGAGGGATCACCCTTTACCAAAAAGGTAGAGAATCTTTCTCCTAAATTCTTTTCAATCCTTTCTCTTTTACTCCTTCTAGGTTCTATATCTTGTTCAGGTTGTGAACTAGATATTTGAGCATAGGAACTAGTGGATGGAGCAAGAGAAGGTTTGGAGGGAGTGGATAAAATCCTATCTTTAAAGGGAATCACATTCTCAAAGTAGACTGCATCTCTAGCTTCTGTAATAGTATTGTTAGAGATTTTATTTACTTCTGAGTGAGTAACAAAAAATCTATTGGCATTGCTGTCTAGGGCATATCCTATGAATACATTATCTACAGTCTTAAGACCAATCTTCCTCTTTTTAGGTTCAGAAATTTCTACTTTAGCTAGACATCCCCAAACTTTGAGATAATGGATCCTAGGAGTTCTACCTTTCCATAATTCATAGGAAGTCTTATCATTAGACTTACTAGGAATCCTATTAAGGATATAACAAGCAGATAATAATACTTCTTCCTACAAATTATCGGGAGCACCTGAGCTGAGGAGCATGACATTCACTACGTCTAACAGAGTGCGGTTTTTTCTTTCAGCAACTCTGTTGGACTGTGGTGAATATGGAGCAGTTACCTCATGGATTATTCTGTGTTCTTCACATAAATTGGTCATATTATTTGATGTATACTCTCCACTATGATCTGATCTAAGAATCTTAATCTCTCTCTCTAACTGGTTCTCAACTTCAGATTTATAGACCTTAAATCTGTCTAGAACTTTATCTTTGGTTTTGAGAAGATAAGTATAACAAGACTTTGAATGATAATTTATAAAGGTAATAAAGTATTTTCTACCGCCTCGGATCAAAACCCTATTTGAGTCACACACATCACTATGAACTAGATCTAGCAGGTCAGAGTTTCTTTCTACAGATTCGAAAGGTAGCCTAGTGTGTTTGGCTTGAACACATATCTCACACTTGTGTTTATCATATATTGGAGTCTTAGAAATAAGATCTAAGTTCATCATCCTTCTTAGGGAACCTAGATTCACATGACCTAATCTACTGTGCCACCCATTTGAAGATTCTACATTAGAAACAACAAAAGAAGGATCTGAAATTTTATTCACGGTACTCAAAATAAAAAGACCATCTCTTATAAATTATTTTCCAATAAAAGAGTCATTCTTAGAAATACTACTTTATTTGCCTCCATAACAATCTTGTACCCTGAAGCTACAAGAAGATACCCACTAACTAATTTTTTTCTGATAGACGGCACATGCAACATATCATGAAGAGTCAGAGTTTTTTCTGATGTCATCTTTAGATCTATTCTTCCTCTTCCTATAATCTGTGTCGCTGAGCCATCTCCTAGAGTTACACCTCCTCTACCTGATTTCTGATAGTTTAAAAAATAGGAGTGATCAAAAGAAACATGAACGTTAGCTCCCGAATCCAACCACTAATCGTCAGAATGGTAGAAAATATTGACTAAGGGTTGATAGCTTACAGACTTGAAGGAATGAGAAGAGCCGTTGAGAAGCATGTTTGCTTCTGGTTTGGTTGGATGTTTTTCTTTGTAAGAAGTATGGACAGCTTCCTTCTTCCTATGGAAACAGTTGGTGGCCATATAGTTTATTTTACCATACACAAAACAAAATTACTTCTGATCCTGAGTCTGACCGAAGTTTCTTAGTTTATGGTGATGATGGTTTTGGTGGTGAGGCTGAAGGTTCTACTTCTTCTTGAAGAGGTTCCTTTTGGGTTTGTGATGATGATGAGGCTTGGGTTTGCCTTGGAATTCTACTAGGTTTACCTTAGCTTTAGACTCAGACTTAGGGTTAGACCTTAGCCTAATTTATTCTTCTGTTCTAATTTTCTTTAGTATTTGAGCAAAGGTAAGGTCACCTTATGTATGGATATGATCTTTCTTAACATCAGACCAAGAAGGAGGGAGCTTGTCTACCAAACAGGCTATTTTATACTCAGTAGAAAAGAAAGTACCTTTGGCTTAAATATGACTAAGATATTCTTGGAATTCATGTATTTGGTCATTCATAGGTTTATTATCTACCATAAAGTATCTGTTGAATGAGGAGGAATTGAATCTTTCAATTCCAGTATCATCACTGCTATATTCATCTTCCAAAGCTTCCCAAAGTTCTTTAGCGCTCTTATATTCAAAGAATATGTCATATAATGATTCTGTCACGCCCCAGTCCCAAAATATAGAGGGACTAGACACGTGGCAATGGCCAGCAGCACACACCGATGGACAAATCTAATTTAATGGACCCATCAGGGTGTACTTAAGCTGTAAAACAACAATAAGGGTCTATGATACTAATCTCATCCACAGAAATGAATACAATCAATATGAAATATAAATCAACATCAAGTCTCAATAAAACATATCTCGAGGGACAACCCGATAATAACTCTAATACAGCAGTCAATAGACAAGAAATAAAGAGTATAACAACAGCAAAGACAGAGTATAGATAAAGCAGATACTCAGGAGAAATTTTCGGCGATCACCTCGTCCTCGGATTCTGGTACTACTCCAATGTCTGATCCTGTCCCGTATACCTCGGGGTAGATCTCCTCTGCTAAACCTGGGGACATAATCCAGATTCCAGGTCCTCAGGGGACATAGCAAGGTAAAAGAATAACTCAAGCCAAATAAATGCAGTATATAAAAATAATCAATAGGGCAAACTACATAACCAGTTAAGTGATATACAAATGAGAGCATCACTAGGACTCAGGCTGAGACTAATACAAGCTCTGTGTCGGGGAGCCGGTAGCAGTGATATCACTAGTAGAGTGCCTAGCTCTGATATAGAGTCTACGGCCTCACAATAATATATATATATATATATATATATATATATATATATATATATAATCATCCTGTGGCCTGTGTGTCTTTCTCCACCCAATGTAATCACACGTCTCATGTCCATGACATGCAAGATCATATCTAATGCAGCAAGTCATAATGATATCTATGCATATGTATAAAGTATATGTCACGAATCCTGTATCCTATACAGAATCACCATAAATATCTCAGAAAGATTCTGTCTCATGAACAGTGTCAAGTGTCCTATGGTGTGACGTACTTGATAATGCAAGCACGAAAATGTATAGGGTCGCGATATCAATCTCTAGTGACATTACACGACTCCGCGTACGACGTCGACAACCGAATATTATTCGGACGCTAAGCAATATTACACGGTTCTAGGTTGAACAAATACATCATATAATTAAATCAAGGGAATAACATGTAGCAAATACTGCAAGATTGGTAAGGTACACTTGCTTGAGATTTGAATACCAATAGTCGCTCCGGTATCAGTGGGATCTTCAAGTACTCCTCCGATTGCTGAAATAAATATTACCATAATGTTTAGAAGATATCAAATAGCTAGAATTGCCTGTCCATAAGTCCAATTTGGACAAAGGGGAAAAAGTGACAGTTTTTGGTCAAAGCGGGGTCCACCTGTGGCCCGCTTCGCATCAAAAAATATATCCAGAGACAATGTTCTCCAAATTTGTCAAACTTAGTGTCTTCAAGTCCAGAATGACGATACGAATCCAACGAAATGTCCAGAACTGGATTCCGATGAGCCGATCACAAATTGTCCGTCAAGTGGATCCGTGGGGCCCACGATACGGGATTTTGTCAACGTTCTCAGAATCGAACCAAACTTGGGTCACAGGACCAGCGTATTGCTACGAGTCCGATGGCGCAAGTTTCGTTTCGAAATGATGAGCGTATACAAAGTTACAACGAGTTTCAGGACAGGGCCGATACGAGGTGTTGTCGACGGATACGCGTTGATTCCGGTGTGCACGCACATCCAACTCAACTTTTACGAAATCCCACACGTCCGTATTAACGGTGCATACCTTTTGGTAAAGTTCGTACATGACCAAGTCGTCTCGTTTAGCGGGACGCACCCAGTTCCAAAAAAATTAGGATTTTAAATAACCAAGTTTTTGGTCATTTTCACCCTCAAATTAATTACAAACTACAGCATAATAAAATAAACTAAAAATAGGGTATAAAACTCGGTTATATGGTCTAAATAATTATTCAAGTGATTTCTAGAATTAGTTAACAGGTTGCATGCAAAACGATCGTGAACCGGGGAGTTCGGGTCAAATTCTGATTTTCAGAAATTGGGAAATATTTTTCTGATTTTGCGTCGCAGTTTACGACCGACACAGGACGCGATACCCCAAACTATTTACACGGGGTTCGAGAGGGTCACGTAGGGAACGGGTCACAACAGCCTGTACGAACATCGACGTGACGAGGAGATAGAAATTCTTACCTGAACAAGGCGTCGGAGATGACTGTGCTTCGCGTATACGCGGGGAGGCGCGACGGTGCTCGGCCGACGACAGCGGCGTTGTGCGGATGTTGTGCTCATCTGGAGTCGACATTATCGTCGTCGAGGGAACGACGGAGGGGAGCTCGGGGTGGCCGGGGCTGTCAAGGTCGGAGGGAAGACGTGGCGGTGATGAAGTGGTGGTGACAGCGGTTGCGGGAGTGGGGGGGGGTTTATAGGAGGAGCGGGGAGGGGATCCGTCGGTCGGTAGGGAGGAGAAGGTGCAGCTGGTGAACGGGAAGGCGAAGGGCGAGGAGATGGAGCGACGGCGGCGGCGGTTAGGGGCAGTGCGGAGGCAAAACGGCCGCAGGGAACGATCGGAGAGGAAATCGGAGCGGCGGCTGGAAATTTTCCAGCGGTTTACTGTAGCAAATTGGGTATCGGGTCGGGTTATAGCGGGTCGGGTTTTGGGTATGGATCCGACCCGAACCGCTAGGGTTTGGGTTCGGTTTAGTCTGGTTGGTTTAATTTATTATTATACCGGCTCGGTTCAATCTGGTTCAGGTTGGTTCAGGTTGGTTTAGGTCTTTAAAAATAGTTTCTGGGCCCAATAAATTCCAGGAAAATTACACTATGTCTAATTATTTATTTTACACTCAAAAAAATAATTTTCATAATATTTTATTATTTAATAAAATCATAAAAATTATTTAATACCAGAAAACATTTACTTTAATTAGCTAAAATCACAGAAATTTTTTGAAAATTTATTTTTTAATTCTAAAAATCTGGGGGTTTATAATCTACCCTCCTTAAGAGGATTGCATATTCGCAATCAAAGAATAACGAAACATAACCGGTTAGAAGAGATGATACGGTTGAAAAATATGTTTGTAGCATGACACAATCAAAGAATCATGACCAAAGATAAATCGAAGGATGAGAGTTAAGCAAAACACATATGGAAGAAATAAAATATTTTCCTACACAATGAAAGTTAGGTAATTCAAGAGTAAAGAATTCTAGTTAGAGCAAAGAAAACTACACCTAAGGAAAACTAGGTTATCAATTATCAATAAGTTCAAAATACCAGGTTAAGGCTAAGGAAATAAAATAACAGGCACGTGCTAAAGCAATGCTAGGATAGATAGCTAGGAATAACTTAAATCTTACGCGTATTCGCTACTCCACGAGTCTGCTCGTCCTCCATGGTCATCGCAAAAGCTTGTCCGCGTCCTTGTGGTGGTGCCCTCTGCTGTTGCTGGGCCTGCCGGAAGAGTGCTGCTTGTGGTGCCAAGGGTGGCCTCGGCTGATATCCTCCCGGTGCTGGTAAGGCTTCTCGGTTAATCATCAATGTTTCTCCTCGATACGTTGTGCAATCTCTGGCTAAATATTGGCTAGATCCGCAAATCAAATAAATTCCCAACTTGCGTCTGCACTCCCGCTCAATATGGCCTAGCTTGCCACAGTAGTGACAAGTAGGAAGGAACGAGGCTCTTGGTGCTGCTCTCGGTGGTGGATTTATCTGTTGACGCTTTGCAGACTTCTCTTGTGATGCTCTGGTTGGTGCTGGTAAAAATGGTCATTTCAGGCTGGATTCTCTCCTGGTAACGCACTCCATGCGTCGGGCTGCAGCAAGAACGTCCGAGTATGAAGTAGGTGCAACGGATCCGATCAATCTCTGTAGCTCAAATTTAGTCCGTCGAAGAACTTCTCAGCCTTCTCCTCTTCTGTTAGGATCAAGCTAGGGGCAAAGCGACTCAGATAAATGAACTCCGCATTGTATTCTTCCACTGTCATATTGTCTTGAGTGAGGCGATTGAACTTGTCCTGAAGTTCTGATCGAGCAATAGATAGAATGTACATCTCCTGAAAGAGTCTAGAGAACTCTTCCCAAGTGACTCAGTCTGGTCCGAGCCGTGTCTCCTCAGTTAGCCACCAGTAATGTGCATTGCCCGTCAACTGCATCCTGACGGCAGTCATCAACGTTCCCTTGGAAGCTCAGCTGCTTCTAATTGGTGTTGAGTGTTTGTGAGCCATTCATGAACTTCAGTGGGATCCTCCTTGCCTTAAAAGTTACGGGGCTTCAGCTGGCGGAAATCGGTGATAGAGCCCGTTGGTGGCCGTTGTGCTGGTAGATCTGACTGCTCCAATGCGGTTACTATACTATTTCTCAGATTCTCTGCATCGTGACGCTGAGCCTCTTGATGAATCTGCTGTTGGGCTTGCATCATTGCATAGATCATTTAAAATATCTGTTGTCCGTCTATAGCCTGCCCTTGTGGGAATACGGGCATTGGTGGAGAAAACTGCGGCGGAGGTGGAATGTCATCTCGCCAAAATCTAGAAGCATGCAGATTTGCTTGACTGCTTCGGTGAGTGGAGGGATCTCCACTTAATGGCATCACTTCATCTTCTCCGTAGGTGGCTTCAGCACCTTGTGGTGCTCTTTCAGAAGTTTTGTCGTTTGCTCATGGATCCATTACTCTGCATCCAAAATAAACTATAAGAGGCGCACAGAGCAATCAAGGCAGGATGCAAGTCAAGAAATTCGAATCCGATAGAGATCAATAATGATTCAATCAAGTGGATGAGATCCTATAACTTATCCTATCCTTATCGCAGGCTTGCTCGGTCCCTTAGTTGAAACCGAAGCAATTTTATCGTTGACCTGTATAGGCCACCAAAAAAACTATGTCACCCCCCAGTCCCAAAATACCAAGGGACTAGACACGTGGCAATGGCCAACAGCACACGCCGATGGGCAAATCCAATTTAATGGACCCATCGGGGTATACTTAAGTTGTAAAACAACAGTAAGGGTCTATGATACTAATCTCATCCACAAAAATGAATACAATTAATATAAAATATAAATCAACATCAAGTCTCAATAAAACATATCTCGGGGAACAACCCGATAATAAGTCTGATACAACAGTCAATAGACAAAAATTAAAGAGTATAACAACAGCAAAGACTGAGTATACATAAAGCAGATACTTAGGAGAAATCCTCGACGATCACCTCGACCTCGGGTTCTGGTACTGCTCCAATGTCTGCTCCTGTCCCTTATACCTCGGGGTAGATCTCCTCTGTTAAACCTGGGGACATAATCTGGATTCCAGGTCCTCAGGGGACATAGCAAGGTACAAGAATAACTCAAGCCAAATAAATGCAGTATATAAAAATTACCAATAGGACAAACTACATAACCAGTTAAGTGATATGCAAATGAGAGCATCACTAGGACTCATGCTGAGACTACTACAAGCTCTGTGTCGGGGAGCCGGTAGGAGTGATATCACTAGTAGAGTGCCTAGCTCTGATGTAGAGTCTACGGTCTCACAATAATAAATATATATATATAAAATCAGCATGTAGCCAGTGTGTCTCTTTCCACCGAATGTAATCACATGTCTCATATCCATGACATGCAAGATCATATCTAATGCAGCAAGTCATAATGATATCTATGCATATGTATAAAGTATATGTCACAAATCCTGTATCCTATACAGAATTACCATGAATATTTCAGGAAGATTCTGTCTTATGAACAGTATCAAGTGTCCTATGGTGTGACGTACTTGATAATGCAAGCAAGAAAATATATAGGGTCGCGATATCAATCTCTAGTGACGTTACACGACTCCGCGTACGGTATTGACACCCGAATATTATTCTGACGCTAAGCAATTTCACATGATTCTAGGTTAAACAAATATATCATATAATTAAATCAAGGGAATAATATGTAGCAAAACTGCAAGATTGGCAAGGTACACTTGCCTGGAATTTGAATACCAATAGTCGCTCTGGTATCAGCGGGATCTTCAAGTACTCCTCCGATTGCTGAAATAAATATTACCATTATGTTCAGAAGATATCAAAATAGCTATAATTGCCTGTCCATAAGTCCAATTTGGACAAAGGGGCAAAAGTGACAGTTTCTGGTCAAAGCGGGGTCCACATGTGGCCCGCTTCGCACCGAAAATATGCCAGAGACAATATTCTCCAAATTCGTATAACTTAGTGTCTACAAGTCCAGAACGGCGATATGAACCCAACAAAATGTCCAGAACTGGATTCCGATGAGCCGATCATAAAATCGCCCGTCAAATGGAGCCGTAGGGCCCACCATACGAGATTTTGTCAACGTTCTCAGAATTGAATCAAACTTGGGTCACATGACCAGCGTATTGCTAAGAGTCCAATTGTGCAAGTTTTGTTTCAAAACGACGAGCGTACACGAAGTTACAACGAGTTTCAGAACATGGCCGATACGGGATATTGTCGACGGATATGCATTAATTTCGGTATGCACGCACATCCAAATCAACTTTTGCCAAATTCCATACGTCTGTATTGACGGTGCACACCTTTCGATAAAGTTCGTACATGACCAAGTCATCTCGTTTAGCGGGGCGCACCCAGTTCCAAAAAAATTAGGGTTTTAAATAACCAAGTTTTGGGTCATTTTTACCCTCAAATTAATTACAAACTACAGCATAATAAAATAAACTAAAAATAGGGTTTAAAACTCGATTATATGGTCTAAATAATTGTTCAAGTGATTTTTAGAATTAGTTAACAGGTTGCACGCAAAACGATCATGAACCGGAGAGTTCGGGTCAAATTCTGATTTTCAGAAATTAGGAAATATTTTTCTGATTTTGCGTCGCAGTTTGCGACCGACACAGGACGCGATACCCCAAACTATTTGCACGGGGTTCGAGAGGGTCACATAGGGAATGGGTCGCATCAGCCTGTACGAATATCGGCACAACGAGGAGAGATAAATTCTCACCTGAACAAGGCGTCGGAGATGACTGTGCTTCGCGTATACGCGGGGAGGCGCGATGGTGCTCAGCCGGCGGCGGCGCTGCTGTACGGATGCTTTTCTCGTCTGGAGTCGGCGTTGTGGTCGTCGAGGGCACGACGGAGGGAAGCTCGGGGTGGCCGGGGCTGTCGAGGTCGGAGGGGAGACGTGGCGGTGATGAAGTTGTGGTGGCAGCAGTTGTGGGGTATTTTTATAGGAGGAGCGGTGAGGGGATCCGTCGGTCGGTGTGGAGGAGAAGGGGCGGCCGGTGAACTGGGAGGCGAAGGGCGAGGAGATGGAGCGACAACGGCGATGGTTACGGGCAGCGCGGAGTCAAAACGACCGCAAGGAACGGTCGGGGAGGAAGTCGGAGCGGCAGCTGGAAATTTTCCAGCGGTTTACTGTAGCAAATTGGGTATCAGGTCGGGTTGTAGCGGGTCAGATTTTGGGTATGGATCTGACCCGACCCGCTAGGGTTTGGATCCGGTTTAGTCTGGTTGGTTTAATTTATTATTAAAACGGTTCGGTTCAATCCGGTTCAGGATGGTTCAGGTTGGTTCAGGTTGGTTTATCTAAAAACTTTGTTTTTAGGTCTTTAAAAATAGTTTCTGGGCCCAATAAATTTTAAAAAAATTACACTATATCTAATTATTTATTTTACACTAAAAAAAATTATTTTCATAATATTTTATTATTTAATAAAATTACAAAAATTATTTAATACCAGAAAATATTTATTTTAATTAGTTAAAATCAAAGAAAATTTTTAAAAATTTATTTTTAAATTCTAAAAAATCTGGTGGTTTACAGATTCAGACAAAGCGCTTAGAATTCTATGGAAGCAATGGTAGTCTATTTCCTTTGGAGTTTTGGGTTTAGAGGAGCTGGTGGATTTGGACACTCCTACGTCAGACTCAGTGTCATCAGAATCATTTATGATGGGTGTTGAACCATCAATGGCTGAGATCAGCCCTAAAGTTGTGAGTCAAAACTTTATTTGACTCTGCCATCTCTTAAAGTAGGTTCCGTTGAACTTAGCAGGTTTAGCAGTAAAAGTCTCATCCTTGCCAGTCATGGCTGCTAATGTGAATAGTCTGAAACCGCAAAATATGTGTTTTACTCAATAACAAAGTCTAGTTTTCTCGAAGAATAGTTTGAGTGATCTTTCTAATAAACCTTACAAAAATTTTAGTCTATCAAGTGTTGATTAACTTGGATTAGCTGTAGGGGCCGGTTCCTAGCTAGCGGTGGTCCAAAGACACTTAAGTATCATGTTGCTTAGGCATATTTACACCCGGTTGACAGAAGGGCCCTTTGGGCTTATTCCTAAAATTTTCTCTACTTTTAGAATTCAGACTCAAAGGAATTTGCAGTTTTACTTTAACTATTTCTTTGCTTCTAGAAAATAATTTCTATTGTTCTAAGTTGCAGTAGAAATATACTCAAACACTATTTTCACAAGACAAGGTATATAAATAACTTGATATGTAAGAAATTGTTCAATTATAATTGAAATTTAAAATTGATACAAGTTGTTACAGAATCTTATTGAAATGAAAAGCTACTAAAGTTATTTTTGCTAGAAACAGAATTGATATAGTGTCTTTAAACAAATGAACAATATAGTTGCAAACAACCCAATTTTTATTGCTAGAGTAGAAATTTAGCAAATAATTTTATTTTGTTTCAGAATATTGTTTTTTTTTGCTACAAAAAAAATAAACTACAAGAAATTAAATTGACAGCAAACGAAATTATTACAATAAGCAAATTTGAACAAGTAACAAAGGTTATTTTATTAGAGTAAGCAAATTCTATAATAATGTAGCGATAGCAAATTCTACAACAGATGAAGTTTATAACAAGCAAAATTATTTTTGTTATAGTAACGTAATGTAGCTTACACTTGTATTATTCTACGATTTACTATTATTTTACCTAACAGGAAATCAGATTAACTCTTAGAATGTTAGAAATTTATCCAACTCCTATTTTCGTTTCGAAATCTGTAAACAATGTAAACACCCTGATTTTTAAAATTTAATTTAAAATTTTCATTAATTATTGTTGTAAATTTTTTATTATTTTTAGTTAATTATAATAAATGTTCTTTTATGGATTTATATTTTTGTGTATTAAATTAATTATTAAAATATTATAAAAATTGTATTTTTGGGTGTATAACTAATAATTGGATATTGTGTAATTTTTTTAGAATTTATTGGACTCCAAAACTATTTTTGATAGCTAATTGCATTACTTTTATAATAAACTAACTCAAACCGAACCAAACCGAACCAACCTAAACCAATTAGGACCGAATCCTAACACATACCCGTACCCACTAACCCGCTAAATCGAACCCTTTGTCTACAGTAACCCCCCCCCCCAAAACAAACCCTCGTAGCCCGATCCCCTTTCTCTTCCGAAATCGGCGACTGACCTCCTCTCTTCCCCTCCCCATAACCGCCTATTCCGACCTCCTATAAAACCCCCAGACCAACCCCCTCATTCACCATCAAACCTGTCATGCCCCAGTCCCAATAATACATAGGACTAGGACACGTAAGCATGCCAGCCGCATGGATATGGCAACTCCAATATATGGAAACCAAATCCATACGTACGCTATAATATGAATATAAAATCCACAAGTGGTATAAAATGTAATACAAGTCACAGGTTATAATCTAAATCTCATCCATGAAAATCATATAGAAAGAAATAACCAGTATCTATGAAACTAGATCTCAATAAGAAGTATCTAAAGATGATAGTTGGATGGAAACAAATCCACTACCAACTCAAATGGAAAAGTAAATACAATATAGATACAACTCACTCAACCAATAAGTACCAGTTACCAATCACGGCTCGAAGAGAAGACATCCACGAAGCATCTATATCCTTCCAAATCTGTGCTCCTGCAAACACTCAAGAACAGGTACACCTGGCAGCGGACCAGGTCCTCAGAGGGACATAACAAGTATACTTAAACACATGCCAATAGAGTACTGAAATAAATATCCAATGGTCGCCTAACCGTCTAAGTGAATGCAGTTAAGAACAACTTTTCCCACAAGTGAGCTATCTGGCTGAAAACTGGGATTTGGCATGGTTCTCTTTTGAAGAGCCAGGGGCCCAAAGGCACGTCGTCTTTTGAACGGCGGAGGCCCGCCAATGTATATATAAGGGTCATCATCACCCGTTTCTCCAGCGGAGAATCCGGGCTTCACAGAAAAAGTGTAAAGGAGCTCAAATGCGGTACTTGTTGTTCTTCCCACCCCATGCTCTAAGCATGTCATGTCCATGACACGATAAACCTCTAATAACCGCCAAGTCTACTAGCATGCAAAGTTTCTAACAGCAGTTATTCCTAACGCACGGCCCACACGTATAGGAGGCCAGACCTGTCACGCAGCCCGTGTTCTATATGAGACTCACACTCGTGTAACCACTGTGTCACGGCCAATGAACCTAATGGTGCTACATGATAATGGGGTAGTCTCATGAACAAGGTCAATGCAATACATAAATAAAAACATATCGCGACGTCACCGTCGCACGCATTTGTAAGCCCCTGATTTTTCAAAAATATTAAAATTGGGATTTTTCACAATTTTCTGGAATTTTTCTGGGAATTTTCTGTAATTAAAATCAGGGTTTTGAATTATTACAAGATTTTTAATTGATAATAAATAACATTAAAATATTATGAAAATAATATTTTTGGGTGTAAAATGGAAAATTGGACTTAGGGTAATTTTTCTGGATTTTTCTGGGCCTCAGAGCTATTTTTAAATGCCTAAAAACTATTTATTTATTTATTTATTAAATGTTATTATTATTATTATTATTATTATTTATTCGGTTTTGGGCCCGGCCCGGCCCAGTGGGCCGAGCCCATTAAGCAAAGCCCAGCCCCTTGCCTTAGCGGGTCGGGCGGGTCCGCTCACCCGGAGCCCGCCGCCCGACCCGACCCGGTTCCCATCACCCCCCTACGTCTCCGGGGCGAGCGGTTCTCCCGCGCCACCGCCGGAAAATGCGCCGCCACGCCGGGAGGCCACGTCGTCCCCCTCAGCCGACTCCCCCGGCCTCGTCCCAACCGCCGGCGCCCTTTAAATACCCCCTCGCTTCCTCCTCCGCCCTCACTCCCCTAAACGTCGCAACCCTAGCTCGCCGGAAATCGCCCAGACCTCCTCGGCGCCGCCCAGCTCTCCCGCAGCGGGCCGCCCTAGCCCCGGACAGCCGATCCCCTTCCTCCCCTTCCTCCTCGACGTGGGATGGCCGCCCGAGCCAGGCGCCGCTGTCAGCCCTAGCCTCCGCCCTCGCCTCACGGAATCCCGCCGACGACGAGACTCGCACCCGCCGCCTCCTTCCGACGATGCCCTAGCACCTCTCCGGCGAGCCTCAGACGTGGACGCAGCGGAGACACGGCCGGACACAGAAGCCCTAACCCTAGATTCGGTGTCGCGTGTCGGACACAGTGTCCAAGACACAGGACACGGCTTGAGACACGGATACGAAACCCGGTTTCGCGGAGCACTTCAGGTACTTGTATCTTCTTGCTCGTAGCTCGAATTTCGATTCCGCAAATTGCGTTGTGAAGCCTGTATGACCCTCTCGGTGTCCGGACAAACTGTTCGGGGCACCGCGTCCTGTAGTGATCGCACACCGCGATCCAAAAATAGGAAAAACCAGACCCTGTTTCACCCCGGAACCGAGTACGCCCCGCCAAACGGGACGACTTGGTCGCGCGCGGTCTTCACAGATACGTGCGCAGCGTCGATACGGATGTGTGAGATTTCGCGGAAGCTGATTCGGGTGTGCATGCACACCGGAATCAACGCGTATCCGCGGACATCGCCCCATATCCGCAATTTCTGTAATTTACCATAACTTCTTGTACACTCGTCAGATCGAGACGAAACTTGCGCCATCGGACTCGTAGCGATACGCTGGTCCTGTGGGTCAAGTTTGGTTCGATTCTGAGAACGTTGACAAAATCGCGTGTCGTGGGCCCTACAGGCCCCGCGCGACGGGCGATTTTGTGTTCGACTCATCGGAATCCAAATCTGGAAGTTCCGTTGGGTTCGTATCAGCGTTCCTGACCTGTTAACACTAAGTTTGGTGAATTTAGAGACCGTTGACCTGGACACGTTTTTTGGTGCAAAGCGGGCCCACCGCCGGACCCCGTTTTGACCCGAAATTACCGTTTTTTCCCTTGTCTCCAAATTGGACCCAAGGACAGGCGTTTCCATCTATTTGATATCTTCTGAGCATGATGGTAATGTTTATTTCAGCTTTTGGACTCATCTCTGGAAACTTCCCCTAGAACAATTAATCAGATCCAAACAACAGGCAAGTACCTGCACTGCTAGTACCCTTGCTGATTACACGTAGTGTTAGAATACTGTATTTCATGTCTTGAATGCGGGATTTCATGTCTTGCTTTCGTGTCGGGTGGGAGAATACTAGGAGACATGTAGTTTACCCTTCCCCAGGTCCAGATACTAGCTGTTGGTACGCGACTGTACCATCAGCCTTATACTTGATTGTTCCAGACACTAGTCGTCTATGACGGCCTTATTAGCCTTATAAACCCCTACATGCCAACTATGTATTCTAAAACAAACACAAGTTCACACAGATAGTCTCTAGTCTTATTACATTTCTTGCTGACTGTTGTAGTTTCATCTTCTGTCTCATTTATTTCCTGTTTTCTCATATTCTTGTTTATAGCTTTAAACTCTGAAATATTGATGTTTCCTTTATGCAACTTTCTCAATATAATACTCAATTTAATTGTCATAAATATTTAGTTTAATCTTGTTGTGCACTGTGTACTTTGCTCCTTTCCTGACTGGATCCGTTGTTTAGGCGATGATGAGAACCTTGCCCCTACCTATTATGGACCCTATGAGCCAGCAGGTGATACAGTCGCAGAGCCGGTTCCCACCCAGGAGACTACTCCTGCAGAGTAGTTAGCAGTGGCTACCTTTATTCTATTTTCTTATCTTATTAATCGGGTTTGTCCCCGATTTCATTCTGAATTTCTGTACTAAACATTTGAAATCTGTTGTCACATTTATTTCAGTTGCAATCTTAAGTTTCCATTCTCATTACTATCTTGCTTATGTTTTTGTGAATGAGCTAGTTTAGTTAAGTGTGGATTTGACCTAGACAGCGTACTACCGCCGATTCTGCGGCGTAGGCTGGACGTGCCCACGCACTCGTGCCCGAATATCCGGGTGCGGGTCGTGACAGCATTTTATATAACAATTAAAATATATGAACTAAAGACAGAAAATAAAGATGCATTCAACATATGGAATATAAATGACAGTACAATGGCAAGGTATACTTGCCTGGCAAGGAAGCTGCAATGTACCAATAACCTGCTCCAGAAATTGCGGAGAACAAATCCAATATCCTATGCACACATAATATAATACAATAAAATTATTAGTCATTACACTAGTGCACACACAACAATATTTATACTGGACTCAGGGGGTATACTAGGGGTATCACTAGTCATCTAACACGGTAAATTATGCGTTAAATTACGCGGGATCATATCTTCAAGTATTGTACGAAATCGGACAGTCAACTGACGGTGTCTACGCCAGTACGTTAATGTACGCAAGGCGGACAATTCCCAAGTGTTTAGGGTCAACATGGTCAAGGTGAGTACGGGACAGTCCACGGCGTCCTAGGGTCATACAGTCTGAATATTTAGTCCTAATTTATAAATTAGCATAGTATTTAATTACTTATAATTTATGTACATACCATATATTTATATATTCTATATATAACACCCAAATATACATACCAATTGAATATGTGTATTAAATATCTATATAAATATATGTATATCAATGATTAATATACGCGTACACGTGCATATACGTACACGCATCTGGGTTCACCGACTCAGGGCATGATGTCAACTAACAGCCAATAAGCAATACTAATATCCTACTGGCATACACACAAGCACATATAAAAGAGGAAGATGGACAGGTTCGTACCTCGGAGTACGTACACGGAATCGGCTGGACGACGACGAAGAGATGCTGATGATGATGACGAGGGCAATGATGTTGCGATGATGATGATGGTAATGAAGATGACGAGGATGACAGTGATGACTGGGTTGATGACGTAGATGATGATTGGGATGACGGTGAGGGTGATGATGAATTGAGACGAGTATGATGTTGGTGGTGCTGATGATGATGATGAGGACGATGGTGTTTGACAAGGACGATGACGAGGATGGAGACTAGGATGATATGGGTGATGATGATGCAGGGTGGTGATGTTAATGGGGATGTGTTTATATTGATGGTGGATTGATGGTGAGATGACGATGGTACGATGCCGATGATGGAATGACGAAGAGGGGATGGCGACGTTGTTGGCGACAACGTCGACGAGGATGATGATGAGGGGATGATGATACTAATGGTGATGATTGTTAGGGATGATGGTGGTGAGAAAGTGATGATGATGATAGGGTGGTGGCAGTTGCAGAGTCCGGCCAGCGAAGGAGAAACGAGGAGGTCAGCGAGGAGAGGGGAGGCTGCTGTGATGATTTTGTCGAGGAGGAGGAGGACGAAGGACAGGAAGTCGAGAGGAAGGACAGGGAATGGTGGCAGTTCGACGCTCGGGGAGGAGGAAGAGCAGAGGGTGGCTGCTCGTCGAGTTGGGGCGGCTCGGCTTGAGGGGAGCAGCTCCTGGATGTCCGGCGGGGATGAAGGGAAGTCGGGGTCGACGGAGTCTCGGCTCCGGCAATGGAAGGAAGAGGTAGTATGAGAGGTGGGGACGGCTCGAGATGCTGGGAGGAGGAGGTCGTGCACGGCGGCTCGGGTGTGCAGTCGGCATCTCCGTCGATCAGGCGGCCACCGGCGGAAATCGAGCTCCAGGCGCTCGGGAACGACCGGAGCCGATGACTCCGGCGAGGGAAGGTCTGGCCGGGTCACGCTGTGGTCGGCCACGGGTTGAGGGGAGGCGAGGGGACGAAGGAGGCGAGTGCAGCGGTGCTGCGGGAGGAGTTCAGCAGCATGTCGAGGTCGGGATCGGGCGTTCGTGGTGTGCAGCCGGCGGAGGAGGAGGAGAAGAGGAGGTGATCCGGCAGGTGGAGACGGTGCACAGATGGAGGGGAACGACTCCGACGAGGTCAGGGTGGCCGGAGTCAGCTGCGGGAAGGAGGAAGAGGTTGCACAGGGAGTCGGCTAGGGTAGTTTAGGATTAGAGAGATTTTAGAAAATAAGGAAAAAGGGAAGAAAAGTTCTATTTATACATATGTGAGAGAGGGTTGAATGTTTGACCTAAATTAGGTTTGACTGGTCAACCCCTCTTTGGTTGGGTCTTGGGCTCTATATCTTGGGAGTGGACTTGGGCTCACATGAAGATGTTGGCTATTAAATTATAATTATTTAATTGCAAGGGTTGGATTAAAATAGGAGGGCGATGTTGCGCGTTTGAAATTCCAGAAAATTATGAGAAAATCCACGTGAAGGGAAAAATCGATTCCTTTGTGAATTGTCCAATGGTGGGAACTCTTCAGTGCATTTTTGCATAAAGCCCCCCCAACAATTGGAAAATTGCACAAAGGCGGAAATCAGATTTAATTAATTAAGTTGAACCGCGCACGATATTCTAGAATTAATTAGGAGTACATGGGATTAAATCAGGCGGCCATAATTGTCAGGGGCGTAGAGGGGACAGTGTAGAATATTAATAAAATTCGGTTTGCACAAGACGGTCCAGATTGTGTCCCCAATTTCAGTTGGAACGCACAATGGTACAAAATTGGGAATTTATTTATAATTAATAAATAACGTCTGCGACGTTTGTTGTGCGGCTAAAATATAGTATCAGAGGGCAATGTTATAAGTTGCACAAGGGCCAGGAAAGTAGGCGGGCACGTCTAGGTCAATGTTGTGAAATTCGTAGATAGGCAACGGCTAGTGAGGTGCTCCAATTATCGAGCAACGGTAAGGTGCGCTACGTGTCATAATTATTCCGTAATTAAATTAAATGCCGTGTTCTAATTCAAATTGGTTTATACTAGCCCTAATTTCTCTATCTAAACCAAGTAGCCCTAATTTTTGGGTGAGGGGGTTTACAAAACCCTCTCTCATTCACGATGAGCCACCGTCGACGACGACGCTGGACCGCCACGCACCACGGCCGCAAAGGAGCCACCGTACAGTCGCCCAATTCCTAGCTAACAGTAACAGTAAGGTATGCTACTTCCCACCTTCGTATCTCTTTGCACAGTTATCCAAATATTGATCTATAGAATCCGATGTGAAGACCACATGACCCTCTTAAATCCTGTAAAATTAGTTCGGGGTATCATGTCCTGTGTCGGTCGTAATTCACGATGCTAAACAGAAAAAATGACCCAATTTATAGTTAAGAAAACTGTCCCAAACACCAATATTCATGGACATTTTTCTTCAAACCTAGTTAATATTTTTAAATTCCACTTGAACAGTAATTTAAATAACATAACCGAGATTAATCCCTTTAAATAGTTTATTTTAATTTATAGTATACTGTGTTTTATTCGTGGTTGAAGTTGACCAAAAACTTAATTTCTTAAACCTAAAATTTTCTGAAATGGGGTGCGTCCCACTAAACGAGGTGACTTCGTCGTATGCGAATTGTATCGAAAGATGCGTATCGTCAACGCGGATGTGTGAGATTTTACTGAAGTTGATTTGGATGTGCGTGCACACTGGAATCAATACATATCCGTTAAAAAGCCCCGTATTGCTCCGTTCTGACACCCTTCATAATTTTGTATGTGCTTATCATTTTGCAACGAAACTTACGCAATCAGATTTGCAATATTATGCTGGTTATGTGACCCAAGTTTGGTTTGATTCTGAGAACGTTGACGAAATCCCATTTTGTGGGCCCTACGGTTTCACTTGACAGGTGATTTTGTGATCGACTCATCAAAATCCAGTTTTGTATATTCTGTTGGATTCGTATTATCGTTTTGGACTTATAGATACTAAGTTTGATAAATTTGGAGAACTTTATCTTTGGCATATTTTTCGGTACGAAGTGGGCCACATGTGGACTCTACATTGACCAGGAACTGTCAATTCTGTCCCTGTGTCCAAAATTGGACTTATGGGTAGTCAATCCTAGCTAATTCATGTATTCTGAGAGCGATGGTAATATTTTTTTTAGCATCCAGAGGCGTACCTGGAGATTTTACTTTTACAAGAGCAACTGAAGGAGTTCAGAACCCATGCAAGTGTACTTTGCCAAACTTGTAGTAGTTCCTTTGATATTATTTATTTGAGTTATTTTCTATGATGTATCTGTTCAACCTAGGACCGTGAGACATTGTTTAACGTCCAAAAAAGATTCGAGTGTCGACGCCGTACGCGGAGTCGTGTAACGTCACTTAGCGAGTTGATACCACGATCCTATATTTTTTTGTGCTTGCTTTATCAAGTACGACATACCATAGGACACTTGACACTATTCTTGTGACAGAATCTTTCCTGAGTTATTCATGATGATTCTGTATATGCTACATGATTCGTGACATAAGACTTGCATATACATAGATAATATTATGATTCATTGTACTAGCTAGAGGTCATGATCTTGCGTGTTATGGACATGAGACATCATGGACATGAGACGTGTGATTACATTGGGTGGGGAGAGATACACAGGCTACAGGCTGATAACATACATATATATTTATTATTGCGGTGCTTTAGTCTCTGTTCCAGAGCTTGGCCCATTACGTGATATTACTGCTACCAGCTCCCCGACACAGAGCTTGTAGTGGTCTCAGCCCGAGTACTAGTGATGCTCTCACTTGTATTTCATATAGCTGGTTACATAGCTTGCACTGAGGATCTATTTTTATTTATTATATTTTATTTGGCTTTAGTTATTCTTGTACATTGCTATGTCCCCTGAGGACCTTGATCCGGATTATGTCCCCAGGTACGACAGAGGAGGAATACCTCGAGGTTTAAGGGACAGGAGCTGACGCTGGAGCAGTACTGGCATCAGATGATGAGGTTGTGCCAGAGGATTTCTTCTGAGTATTCTATCACATACTCAGTTATTTCTGCTTCTAATTATTTCATATCTTGACTCTTGAATTTATGTATTAACTTATTATCGGGTTGTTCCCCGAGACACTTTTTATTTGGACTTGTTGATGGACTATATTCCTTTTTAGCTATTATCTTGATTAGTCTACATATTGAATTGTGTTTACTTTCTTTGGATGAGATTAGAATTAGAATGTGATATGTATTGTAAACCCCCTCAATTATTATTTTGGTAGACTAGATAGGGTTAGAAAATTTTGTTTTAGCGTCAGGGTGTTTGAGGTTTAGAAATTTTGTTGTAGTTGTCTTGTTCTTTAATTAAACCCTAGTGCACACTACCGTTGCTTTAATATTTGGAGCCCAGCAATAGCCCTAAATTTCCAACTAGTTTTTGTACTCTTGACCTGACAAGCCAACCTAGGCGCTGGACTTTTCCGTCACTTGCAAACACACTTCTTTGTGCTCTAATTTAATTGCACAACTTTCCAGTCCCGAAATCAATTCTCTAATCCTATGTCGCGTACCATTGTCGTTGCCATCATTTTGGGGACACAAACTCAACCCGTTTAGCCGAACCAATTAAAGGGTCCAAGACTGACACCAAGCCTACACCGTTCATGACCTTTGTGTCACTCCTAATTGAGACCCCATGTGCCCCCATTTAATTTAAGAGCACATGACACTTTATTTTAATTAAATTGGGGATACCAACTTTGACTAATCCCAATTTAACCCCAATTTAATCCAAAACCCCTTTTATGAAGTCTATGCAAAACACACAACACCCCTTCACCCTACATAACATCAAACACCACTTTTTATACCAAATCTCCATCACTTTTCATGCATGTGCAAATATCCAAAAGTTAAGGGGCTTATTTGTAAATATGGTGCTGTAAATCCCTTCGACCAAATTTAGGTCCACCTGGCTTAGATAGAGAGACTATGGTTAGTTTTAGGTCATTTAGAATTAGAACATAGTATTTTAGATTAATGTACACAATATTCGTATCACTTTGTGCACCTTACCGTTGCTTCGATATTTGGAGTGCTTCACGAGCATTTGCTTCCAAACAAATTTTACACACTTTTCTTAGACATGCCAGCATTCTATTCTGACATTTGTACAAATCATAAATACCCTCCCTTGTGCTACATTTTAGTCGCACAATATTCATTACAAACGTCCGTTCTTAAATCCAAATAAATCTAACTTTGCATCTTTGTCCGTTCCAATCGAAATTGGGGACACAACCTTGACCCGTTTTATACAACCCAAATTATGACAATATTCTATTCGGAATCTACTACGTTTATGACACATGTGTCCCATCCAATTTTAACCGGATGTATTCCCAATTAATTAAAGTGCACCACTTACACTAATTTTAATTAAATTGGTATGAGGACCCAACCTTAACCCAATACTAGACCTAACACCAAACCAAACCCCCACTCAGACCCTCAAGGCTCATACTAAATACCATACACCATTTTAGCCCACTACATCACATCAAACATGGTATTTTCCCTCATCCAATCCCAATTCTAACTTTCTGTGCAATTTTGCAATTGTTGAGGACTTTTATACAAAAGTGAAATGAGGTGTCACCATCCTATTGGTCAAAGCCAATGAAGAACCAACCCCATCCCTCATTGACTGGTCTAACTCTCTCTCTCTCTCTCTCTCTCTCTCTCTTTCTCTCTCCACTTTTTGGTTGTACACTTTCCTTCATGAGTAATCTTGGGCCTTCATTCAAAATGGAGCACCATCCTTACCACACACACCCTCCTATATATATCACACATCCTAACTCTTTTCCTAAAAAGCCATCCCCATCCCAATGAACACATGGCCGGCCCAAATCTCTAGGCAGTCATCACCCTCCTCCCTCATGCAAAAACTCTTCCTCATTATTTTCTACATCACCATCCTCACCATCCCTCAAACATCTAACCCTAAACCAACCTTACACATTAACCCGAACCCTAGCAACCACCCTCTCCCTCTCTTCTCCGGCCTCCTCCGCTCGTTCACGACTTCCCGAGCATACCACCGCCGCCAACACGATGACCCACGACTTATCTTCCCCATTCTCCTCCACAACCCGACTGTACCTTCTCCACTTCCCCTCGACTTCCTCTCCTCCCCGACTCCACCGTCGACCACAGCTCCACCACCCTCCGCCCCTCACAGCCGACTGCACACCGTCTCCACCTCGACGCCGATATCAACTTTATCCTCGCTGAGCCCACGCCTGAGCACCGCCTCTACAACCGCTCGACCCCGATCATCCCCGAGACATGACTTCCCTCACTGCCGTACATCGAATGACCCGCCGCCATCTCCCCCACGTCAATACCACCATCTCCCCTGACCTACTCACCTCCCATCTCCATTAACCCCGACCTCCATTAACTCTGACTTCCCCCGCCGGGGCCCTACAGCACTATCGCCATCAATACCTCTCCTCCCGGAGCGCCGGAACAGCCGACCTGAGCACCCACCGCGGCCACTGATCCGCATCACCACCACTATCATCGACATCATCTACACCACCGCCGAGCAACTCCCCACAGCAGCCACCGAGCACCCCGTTCTCCTTCACGTCTCCCTCGACTTCCCTATCATCGTCGACATCCTCGACACGACCCTTCTCCTCCACGCCAGCCTCCCTGGCTCTTGAACTCTACCACGACAGTCTTCACCACCATCATCATCACCATCATCATCATCATCATCATCATCATCATCATCATTATCATCATCACCATCATCATCATCATCATCATCATCGTCTCCACCACCTTCACGACCCCTCAACTTCACCTTCATCAGCCCGTCGACCCCGTGTGTACCCATCGAGGTTCATAGCTTACCCTCTTTCGTGATTTTACATGTGTAAGTGTGAATAGTATTAGGGATTAGCATTTTGCTTCATGATAAGTTTTAGTTGATAGGATTGCAAGACCCAGTGTTAGTGAACCTAATAATTAGTATGAGTTTGTGCATGTATGTTTGTATGATAATTAGATTTAATATAGGTATATACTTTATGGGGAATTAATTTCTAGTGTTACATATGCTGTGTGACAATGGATAATAATTATGGGTATCCCGTATTTACATTTGACTATATGACCCTAGGTGTTAGTGAATTGACTGCCTGGTGTACACTAACATACTAGTTTAGATATTGTGTTAGAGTTAGTTGTTGTCCTGTTGTACAGAGCATTTGAGGACATGACACCGTGTATTTAGACGCACACTTGACCCTGCTAGTTGACTAGTTAGCACCCTAGCAAAGTTTCTGAGTTCAGTGAAATTGTGTTTGTGTGTGTGTGCTAGTGTAAGACTGATGCTATATTGTATTATATTATATATATATAGGACCATTGGATCATTCTGCGAGACTTTGGGAGCAGACTATTGGTACTCACAGCTTGAGGACCCAGGCAAGTATACCTTGCCTAGTTGTACTATTTAAATTCAAACATTATTTAGTTGCATATTTATTATTTTAATATTATATAACTATGTACGTCCGAGAAAGACTTAGGTGCAGTCAACGAAGGTGTTGACGTTAGGACTTGTGTCTGACCTAGTATCTAATGGACGTACCTAAAGTTATGGAGTTATCAATATGACTCCCCAGGCCTTGACACGTATCATTGTACATCACAGAGTGAGTTCATGTAGGGACGCGTGCTTCATGCTTGACTGGCCATCGGTGTGAGCAGCACGTATGACGGTATTTAGCTTAGTTGTATATTTTTTTAGCGACTTGCATTATAGTACAAAATGTCCACGTCGTGTTCGCGACTTGTACATTGGCATTGTGCGGGAAGGATAACTGGTAGGCGTATGGGATATACACATTAGAATCCGTAGTATCCAGAGTAGCCACGGATCCAATGACTTCCTTTATTCAGATTTCACGTTCTACGGAATGATATGGACGTTATACTATTCACATTCCACGATTTACGGAATGATATGGACGTTATACTATTCAGATTCTACGTTCTACGGAACGTTATGGACGTTATACTATGCAAATTTCACGTTCTTCAGAACGATAGACATTATATGTTCAGATGCTATGCTCTTCGGAGTGTGGACGTTATGCCTACACCTACCCATACGTACCAAGGTTGTCCTCAAATTGCATTCACTTAGCTGGTTAGTTCACCCTCAAGTTTTCACAGTATTTACTTTATAGCATGCTTCTATGTATCTTGTTATGTCCCTCTGAGGACCTGGTTCCCTTCCGGGTTATTTGTGCAGTTTGCAGGATGCTTGATCTAGTGGAGTGGGGACATCGTTGTAGGTATCTTTATATTTTCAGCTATTACAGTCATGTACTACTTTCTATTTTTGATTCTGCTTTTTATAGCCTAGTGTTTATAGGCCTATGTTGTTGTTTTGGCCTATTCGAACGGATGTATTATTGGGCTGCAGACTGATGATGCGTATCGTTCTTTCTTGACATTTACTTACCATGGATTGAGATTTAGTTTACTTGTTGTATCTTAGAATTAGATTATTAATTGGATCACTTGACCGTGGACAGCGTAAATGTGCTTCGTCGGGTCCATTAAATTGGAAAGCCCTACGGAGTTGTACCAGTTGGCCAATGCCACGTGTCTAGTCCAATAGATTTTAGGACAAGAGAGTGACATAGTTTTAGTGGTGACCCATGCAGGACAGAGCATATCGTTTTCGTTACGTTACTGTACCGAACGAGCCTGCAACTTAGGATTAATGATAAGATCTCAATCCATAACTGATTTTAAAACTCCTCTTGTATTCGA
Organism: Iris macrosiphon; assembly: GCA_036927795.1. Classification (NCBI taxonomy): domain Eukaryota; kingdom Viridiplantae; phylum Streptophyta; class Magnoliopsida; order Asparagales; family Iridaceae; genus Iris; species Iris macrosiphon. Next base: position 144,363,818 of record JAYESA010000008.1, read on the forward strand.
TTGTCGCCCTTGGACTTCATTACTGTATTCGTTCATTTACCGTCGACATCGTTATTATTGTTTTTCATCTTCCTTATTTTGGAAAAATGGATGCTCGTGCTCTGTGATTTCCTCCAGAAGCAGATCCTCGTCAAGATGAAGACGACATATTTGATAGGATATTTGAGTAGATGGTTAACCATGGTAGAGAAGGTTGATAATTTCTTCTTATTACTAGAGTTAGTATAGACAGTTGGCATAAGAATTAGACATAGAAGTAGAGACTTAAAACTAGACACTACCCTTACTTAAGGTAGTCGTGATTGTAAGTATTAGAAGCTAGAAAGGTTGTTTGATTCTAAGACTCTAGAATAATTTGGAGAAGACATAGCTAGATACTAGGGTTAGTTGTAGCCCCATGATAATAATACAAGGAATTAGTGGTAGTCTTATGGTAGTGATACAAGGAACAACATTATGAACTTGACAAGACAGAATTTTAGACTCACATCTAGATGAAGATTATCGGATACTAATAAAAATAGGGTATGAAATAGCACCTTAGGGTAGCAAACCATAATGGTTAATCCCTAGTTGTCTTGTGACATACAGTATCAGACCTAGAAATTCTTCCACCCTTTAGATAATAATGATTATGACTAAGCTAAAACAGATAGGTAGATTGCTAGACATAGATTGCTAAACCCAATATTTGGATGGTGAGATAACTTGAGTACTACAATGTAGCTTTCAAATTAGATTAGATGTACTAGACTTATTTCGGTTGTCAGTGTCTATTAGGCTCGTGTTCTTACCATTGATAATTCGATTAGTTAAGCTAGTATCTGGAATAGAGCAATTAGATTGAAGGATGAGAGCATCGACAGATGTTATAGCCTTGAGTTGGATATCGTGAACTACCTATAATGGATGACCAGTTATAAACAAGATGGTACCCATGTAGTTTGGGTGAAGGGTACACATGGAGTAAATTAGGAGAAACCTCAGGTTCGAGGTAAAAAGGTAAAGTGGCAACAAGATGAGATTTGCGACAAGTACCTGACCTTTAGTTTCTTTTAAAATTTAGAGAAGTACCTGAACTAGAGATGAAGACGTTGGCTCGAGATGATGATAGACCATGAGATTAAGCTACAGTACAATCCGAGAAAAGCCAACATAGTAGCTGACGCATTGAGCAGGAGGCCCATGGCATTCCTTTTTTACTACCCAGCAACACCTGTTGGGAGATCTAGAGCAGTTGAGTATAGAGGTCATTATGCCTGGAGCAGACGACCAGTTGTCGAGTTTTCAGGTACAATCGACATTGGTTTAGAAGATCAAGGCTGCCTTGCCAACATAAGCTACATTCCAGAGACTTCGACAGAGGACAGAGGCCGAGATGCTGACAGGATTACGCATACACGAGGATGGGACTTTGAGATATAGAGATCGTCTCTATGTTCCGAACGGAGAATTTAGTCAGGAGCTGATGTCGGAGGCGCACAGTTCATCATACTCTATTCATCCAGGAGGCACAAGATATACAGAGATTTGAGGCAGTACTATTGGTGGCATGGAATGAAGAGAGAGATAGCCCGCTTTGTGACAAAGTGCCTGGTGTGTCAGCAGGTCAAGGCTGAGCATCAGAGGTCTGAAGGTTTACTTAAATCCACTCCCGATACCTGAGTGAGAATAGGAACACATCACTATGGACTTATTACGGGCTTTCTGAGGAGTTCCAGTGGTCGCAATGCGGTATGGGTGATCGTGGATCGACTCACCAAGACTGCTCACTTTTTACCTTTCAGAGTTGGACAGTCTACACAGGTCTTCTTTCAAGGAACAGAATACAGGGTTAGATCACATGCTGACTCATTGGTCAATTGGTAGAGGATTACTACTGGACTCTTAGATTATATATTGACACATGAGTATGGAGTGTAAATATAAGATAGAAGTCTGACAGGAATGGTAGCTAAATATTTTGGATTACACATAAACTACTTAGGGTTAGAGATTTAGACTTTTGACTAATAGGATATGAGATTGCTGAACTAATCCTTAGTAGTAGGTGGTTATATGGAAACATATTTTCAAATTACCCTAGCCGGTGGAATTTTAGATTTTAGAAATAGTATTCTTATTATTGGTTACATTTTATTCTAGGGTATTTAGAATGATTGAATAGATATTTATTACATAATTTCTATATATTGTTATTACTATGTATTGAGTAGAGACTTATGTCATATTTTATTACATATACCTCTCCTAGGAATTGTTTGAGTTAAGCTTCTAGACTAGGTATGACTAACTAGCTAGATTAGACTTGTTGCTGCAAAGAGCGATTGTAAGAAGTTAGGTTGCATGATTCCATTATGGATACTATAGGATGATGACGTTATACCTAGGAAAGAATATTGAGATATTAACCGTCCTAGTTGTAGAAGAAGGTTAGGACAGTGTTTGAGGTATGGATCGAACCAAAATTAGGTTTAGGAGTGTTCCTAGAGTGCCAATAGAGCCTAGTAGATAGTACAAAGGCCAACTCCACCGGTCCTAGGTATGTTCGTAGCATTGCTTGATAGTTTATAGCTTATTATGTGTTTATTTTAATTTTGAGGACAAAATTCTTATAAGTTGGGTAGATTGTAAACCCCCTCGACCAAATTTAGGTCCACCTGGCTTAGATAGAGAGACTAGGGTGAGTTTTAGGTCATTTAGAATTAGAATATAGTATTTTAGATTAATGTACACAATATTCATATCACTTTGTGCACCTTACCATTACTTCGATATTTGGAGCGCTACACTAGCATTTGCTTCCAAACAAATTTTACACATTTTTTTTAGACATGCCAGCCTTCCATTCTGACATTTGTGTAACTCATAAATACCCTTCCTTGTACTATATATTAGTTTCACAATATTCGTTACAAACGTCCATTCTTAAATCCAAATAAATCCAACTTTGCATCTTTATCCGTTCCAATCAAAATTGGGGACACAACCTCGACCCGTTTTGTACAACCCAAATTATAACAATATTCTATTAGAAATCTATAATATTTATGACACTTGTGTCCCACCCAATTTTAACCCCATGTATTCCCAATTAATTAAAGAGCACCACTTACACTAATTTTAATTAAATTGGGGTGAGGACCCAACCTTAATCCAAAACTAGACCCAACACCAAACCAAACCCCCACTCACACCCTCAAAGCTCATACTAAATACCACACACTATTTTATCCTACTATATCACACCAAACATGGTGTTTTCCCTCATCCAATCCTAATTCTCACTTTCTGTGCAATTTTCTAATTATTGAGGACTTTTATGCAAAAGTGCAATGAGGTGTCACCATCCTATTGGTCAAAGCCAATGAAGAACCAACCCCCTCCCTCATTGACCGGTCCAACTCTCTCTCTCTCTCTCTCTCTCTCTCTCTCTCTCTCCACTTTTTGGTTGTACACTTTTGTTCATGAGTAATCTTGGCCCTTCATTCAAAATGGAGCACCATCCTCACCACGCATACCCTCCTATATTTATCACACATCCTAACCCTTTTCCCAAAAAGCCATCCCCCATCCCAATGAACGCATGGTCGGCCCTAATCCCTAGGTAGTCATCACCCTCCTCCCTCATGCAAAAACTCTTCCTCATTATTTTCTACATCACCATCCTCACCATCCCTCAAACATCTAACCCTAAACCAACCCTACACATCAACCCGAACCCTAGCAACCACCCTCTCCGTCTCATCTTTGGCCTCCTTTGCTCGTCCACGACTTCCCGAGCACACCACCCCCGCCAACACGACGACCAACTACTTCTCTTCCCCGTTCTCCTCCACAACTCGACTGGACCTCCACCACTTCCCCTCGACTTCCTCTCCTCCCTGACTCCACCGTCGATCATAGCTCCACCACCCTCTGCCCCTCACAGCTGACTGCACACCGTCTCCACCAGCTCGCTAGTCGACGATGGGGTCATGTTTCTTTTGCCAATTTGTATCTTGTTTAATTCCTCAACGCTGATCTTAATCATGACTTATTTTCAGAGTTATGAATCTCTGTAGTGGACGTATCGCACATCCTGGCGATGTTCCCCATGATGCAGGGTCATCCGGGGATCCGAAACTGGGGAATGTTCTTCTTTTGACTCCAGCTCCCCAGGGACAGGCGTCACTACCAGCTCGCCAGTCGACGATGGGGTCTGTCATAGACTTCCGTCTTATGATACCACTTCCTTTTGCTGGCACAGAAGAACTGACGGAGATTCATGCATGGCTCACCAGCATTCAGCACCATCTGGAGGCCACCGATCTTCCGAGGCATAGATGGATGACCGCCGTCAGGATGCAACTTACCGCCAATGTTCATCACTGGTGGCTCTCAGAGGAGGAGCGTTTAGGGCCCGATCGGGTCACATAGGAGGAGTTCTCTAGGCTCTTCTAGGAGATTTATATACCTTCCACTGCCAGAGCAGAACTTCGGGATATCTTCCAGAACCTCAGGCAAGGCAGTTTGACCATAGAGGAATACAATGCTGACTTCCTCCTCTTGAGCCGATTTACACCGTACCTGATCCCGACCGAGGAAAAGAAGGCCAAAAAGTTCTATGAAGGCCTGAGTTTCGAGACATAGAGATTTATTGGGTCTATAGCCCCTACCTCCTACTCCGAGGTTTTATTAGCAGCACAACGCCAGGACCGCATCAACAAGATGGAGGCCAGTCTGAAGCGCTCTTGTGCATCGTCATCATCAATTCAAGCTCCGTAGGGAGGACTTTTGAAACGTCCACTGGTACCCGCAGCAGCAGAGAGCAGCACCCCTACAGGGACCAGTAATTCCTGCAGGGACCAAGAGGAGACATTTATTAAGGGACTTTCGACGAAGGCTGGGAGTATGTCTAAGATGTGGGTCAGACTAGCATGCAGTCCGGGATTGCTCAGACCAGAGGGCTCCAGTATAGATGGTTCATCGTCCAGCCTTGCCAGCACCGAGGCCTTACCAGCATCCTCCCGGACCGAGGCCGCCCTACGCAGGAGTTGGGGCACTGCGACCACCAGCACTAGGAGAAAATCAGAGGAGGCCACCCTTGGCCGCACATGCAGATCGATTCTAGCAGGCTCGACAACAGCCGAGGGCACCAGCACCGAGACATGGCCAGGCCTATGCGATGACCATTAAGGAGGGGGAGACAGCCGGAGAAGTGATCACAGGTACTATCTTAGTAGCTTTATTACTAGCAGTACTATTATTTGATTCTGGTGCCATATACTCTTTCATAGCTGCTAGTTTCATAGCCACCCATAGAATAGCAACTGCACCCCTTTCGAAGATTAAGTGGATTCTTACGGAAGGTGGAATAGTACTAGTTAGCGACACTTGTAGATCTTGTTCAGTAGTTATTTGCGGGCGAGAGATACGTGCCCGATTTTTGGTGTTCTCTATGCCGGACTATGACATTGTCCTAGGCATAGATTGGTTGAGCCAATACCATGCAACGCTAGATTGCCGACGTGGTTAAGTTATATTTAGACCACCAGATCACCCAGAGTTTGAGTTTCTTCGGGGAGCCTGAGAGCATGGTGTCCAACCTAGCTTAGCGACACACATTACAGAAGGTGAACCGATGTACCCTCACTTTATATCAGAGTTTAAGGATGTGTTTCCATAGGATCTTTCAGGCCTGCCACCTGACAAAGAGATAGAGTTTACTATAGATTTGACTCCCGGAGCTGAGCCATTTACCTCCCCCGTCTACAGACTAGCCCCGAAGGAGTTGGTTGAGTTGAAGGTCCAAGTAGATGATCTCTTAGAGAAGGGTTTATTCGGGCTAGTGTTTCTTCATGGGGAGCACCCATCTTATTTGTGCCGAAGAAGGACGGGACGGTACGTTTGTGAATCAATTATAGGGCGTTAAATGCTGTAACGATAAAAAATAAGTACCCTTTGCCATGAATCAATGAGTTATTTGATCAGCTAAGTGGCGCATGTGTATTCTCGAAGATCAATCTCAGATCCGGCTATCATCAGATCAAGGTACGAAGGGAGGACATTTCGAAGACGGCTTTTTGGACGAAGTACGGGCACTATGAGTTTCTAGTCATGTCGTTTGGTTTAACCAATGTGCCAGCAGTATTTATGAGCCTGATGAACAAGGTTTTCTCCTAGTACTTAGATAAGTTCGTGGTGGTATTTATCGACGATAGCTTGGTATATTCCAAGAGCCAGGAGGAGCACGAGAGGCATCTAGGATCATGTTGGAGACTCTGAGGCAGGAAAGGCTGTATGCCAAGCTCAGCAAATGTGAGTTCTGCTTGGATAGAGTACCATTCCTGGGACACATAATCACCGAAGATGGACTATTAGTTGACCCGGAGAAGATTGCTGCAGTAGAGACGTGGCCTACCCCTACATCAGTTACAGAGATTAAGAGTTTTCTCGGACTTGCCGGATATTATCGAAGGTTCATGGAAAACTTCTTGAGGATCGCTGCGCCTATGACGCGACTGCCGCGTAAATACGAGGAGTTTATCTGGACTGAGGAGTTTCAGATGACTTTTGATGAGCTGAAGAAGCGTCTAACATCAGCACCAATTTTGACACTTCCTTAGGGATCGGGAGGATTTCTAGTGTATAGTGATGCATCTGGGAGCGAATTATGATGTGTACTGATGCAGCACGGCAAGGTGATAGCCTACGCATTGAGATAGCTGAGAGTTCATGAGAAGAACTATCCGACGAATGATCTATAGCTAGTTGCAGTAATATTTGTACTAAAGCTATAGCGGCACTACCTTTATGGAGAGTGAATTAAGATTTACACAGATCACAAAAGTCTGAAGTATGTCTACACTCAGAAGGAGCTCAACATGAGACAAAGACGATGGCTAGAGTTGATGACAGACTATGATATTGAGTTACAGTATCACCCTGGCAAAGCGAATATTATAGCAGATGCCTTAATGTCACGCCCCAGTCCCAAAATACCGTGGGACCAGATACGTGGCAATGGCTAGCAGTACGCACCGATGGACAACCCAATTTAATGGATCCATCAGGGCATACTTAAGCTGTAAAACAAGTCTACGACAATCATGGCACAACTAATCTCATCCACACAAGATATAAAATATGATCCACAGAATAAATAAGGAATATAAATAATCAATGCGTCTCACAAAGTACTTCGGGGAACAACCCGATAAATCTCTAGTACAATGGTTCAGCAAACCAGAAAATAATGACTGAAATAAATAATAAAAGCTGAGCATGAGCATGGATGCTCAAGAGAAGTCTTCAGCTAAGACCTCGTCCTCAGATGGCGGTACAGCTCCTGGATCGGCTCCTCCTGCTGCGGTCCCGTATACCTCGGGATAAACCACGTCTGCAAAATCTGGGGACAAAATCCATATCCAGGTCCTCAGGGGACATAGCAAGGTACAGGAAATAATACAAGCTAGAATATAAACAGTGCAGCAAATAATAAGATAAACAGGGTAAGTATATAAACATCTGTATAAAATGCAAGAGAGAATATCAGTAGTACTCAGGTTGAATATCTACAAGCTCTGTGTAGGGGAGCCTGTAGCAGTGGTGTCAAGAGGTGGTCTAGCTCAGCGGGATACTGAGTAGCCGGTATAACATAGTCAACCTGTAGCCTGTGGGTCTCTCCAGCATTAGATGGAACATTAGGGAATACTAAAATAACCAGCTAAGTGATATGCAAGATGAGAGCAGCACTAGAACTCAGGCTGAAGCATACTACAAGCTCTGTGTAGGGGAGCCGGTAGCAGCAGTAATAATGAGTAATGGGCCAAGCTCGGGCTTCAGAGTCTTGGGCCTCACAATAGTAGGGGTGTATATATATAATCAGCCTGTAGTCTGTGTGTCTCTCCCCACCCAATGTAACCACACAAATCATGAACATAACGTCTCACGTCCATGTCAGCGGGGTCATAACTAATGCACAAGTCATGATGTATCTAGAATATAGTATCTCTATAAGTCCTGTATCCTATACAGAATCACCACAAATATTTCGGGAGGATCCTGTTCCATGAACAGTGTCGAGTGTCCTGGGTCATAGTGTACTTGGTAAGACAAGTACGAGAAGATAAAATGTCACGTATGTCCATCTCTAGATGACAATACCCAACACCGCGTACGATGTTGGCACCCGACTGATAATCGGATGCTAAGTATGTCACACGGTCCTAGGTTAAGCATGCATAGTAGTATAATGAAGCAAGAAAAATATGTAACAATACGGCAGAGTTGGCAAGGTACACTTGCCTGATGTATGAATGTCAACAACTGTCCCTATATCCGTGGATCCGGTAGGTGCTACTCCAAAAGCTGTAATAAATATCACCAACAGTCTCAGAAGGTATCAAACTGCTAGAAATGCCTGTCCTTACGTCCAATTTGGACACAGGGGCAAAAAGGTCATTTTTGGGCCAAAGCGAGTTCCATATATGGGCCCGCTTTGCACCGAAAAATGTGTCAGAGTCAAAGGTCTCCAATTTTTGCAAACTCAGTGTCTACAAGTCAGGAACGATGATACGAACCCAACGGAACTTCCAGAATTGGATTTCGATGAGCCGTTCACAAAGTCGCCCGTCAAGTGGAGCCGGTGGGGCCCACGATACGTGATTTTATCAACGTTCTCAGAATCGGACCAAACTTGGCTCACAGGACCAGCGTATTGCTACGAGTCCGATGGAGCAAGTTTTGTCTCGATCCTACGTGTGTACACAAAGTTACAATATATTCCAGAAAGGACGGATACGGGGTGTCGGCGGCGGATACGCGTTGATTCCGGAGTGCACGCACCTCCGAATCGACTTCCGCTAAATCCCACACGACCGTATCAACGTCGCGCACAGTTCGGTAAAGACCGCGTACGACCAAGTCGTCCCGATTGGCGGGGCGTACTCAGTTCCGGGGTGAAACAGGGCGTTGTTTTTTTCCTGTTTTGGATCGCGGTGTACGATCACTACAGGACGCGATGCACCGAGCGAGTTACACGGGCACCGAGAGGGTTATACAGTCTACACATAGCAACTGACAGAATTGAAAATGGTTCTGCGAGGTGAGAGAAATCGATACCTGAACAGGGCTCCGTGAATTCTGTTTCCCACGTGTCCAAACGTCAATTCCGTGTCCTGCGATCAGGTTACTGAGTCCAGGCGTCAGACTAGGTTTTTCGGTCGTGACCGCGACGGGGCTGGGTCAACTCCGAGGTGGGGTCGACCAGAGGGGCGACGGCCTTGGTCGGCTGATGCGGCGTTGCCGGGTCGGGGAGGAAGGCGTCGTCGGCACGGCGGGGTTGGGGTCGGCGCTGTTTGGTTTGGGAGGAACCCGACTGATAATCTCTGCGAAGTCGGACACAGGGGACGGCTGTGTCGACTCGAGATCACCTTCGGCCTGACGGCAGCGGCGCCGGGGTCTTGAGGGGAAGTCGGCGCCGACTGGGTGATCGACGTCTGGGCTGAGCGGCGGTGACCTGGGTCTTGACCGAGCGGCATTCGAAGGATGGGGGAAGTCAGCTCCTCGGGAGGAAAAGCGGCTGTGTTCTCGAGGTGGCGGCCTCCCTGGCATGAACGTCGAAGCTTTATAGGCGCTACAGTGTTCACGGCAGCCTAGGGTTTGCAGCGGGTCAGATTCTACAGCGGTTCGGGTCTGACCCACTTTGGTGGGTTTAAACTGGATTGGTTTGAGCTTGGTTTGGTTCGGTTTTAGAAATCAATAGTCTCAAAGGCGTAAAATGCCGCTACGGAGTCCAAACAATTCACCAAAAATTACCATAGGTCCGGTTTTCTATTGTGCATCATATTATATTATTTCCAGAATAATTTAACACCCTTTGGCCACCCTGAAAATTCTTTAATCTCAATCCTCTTCGCTTTTGGTTCCAGAAAATACTCTAAATTCGTAATAACTTGTTTAAAAATTTTATACTCAAAATTCAGGGTGTTTACACTTAAGCAGGAAGCCCATGGCATACTTTTTGACGACTCAGCAATAATTGTTAGAGGATCTTCAGGAGCTCGGGATAGAGGTTGTATTGCCAGGAATGGATGGACAGATGGCCAGTCTAGAGGTTCAGTCTACATTGGCGGACAGATGCCAGGAGTGCCTTGATCCTACAGTGAGACACGGGTCGGGTTCGGGTAGGCGGTTAGGGATCGTGAAATTGGGGTTACTGTAGTGGAGGCGGGTCGGGTTCGGGTAGGCGGGTCGGGTCGGGTTCAAATCTGACCCATTAGAGTCGGTTTTGGTTGGGTTATTTTATTAATTAAACCGGTTTGGTTCGGTTCGGTTCAGGTTGGTTCATTTTGGTTTAATTAAAAATATTATTTTTAGGTCTTTAAAAATAGTTTCTGGGCCCAATAAATTCCAGAAAAATTTTAGTATATCTATTTATTTATTTGACACCCAAAAATATTATTTTCATATTATTTTAATATTTAATAAAATCACAAAATTTATTTAATTCTAGAAAATATTAATTTTAATTAGTTAAAAATCATAAAAAATTCTCGAAAATTTATTTTTAAATTTTAAAATATTCTGGTTGTTTACAATCTACCCTCCTTAAGAGAATTACGTCCTCGCAATCAAAGAATAATGAAACATAACCGATCAGGAAAGATGACACGGTTGTAAGATATGTTCGGAGCACGACACAAACAAAGAATCATGATCAAGGAAATATCGAAGGATGAGGGTTCACTACTAGAATAAGCGGGATTAGTGATATTTTTTAGCGACGTCAACGAAAAATGTCGCTAATATAATATAAATTAGTGACTCCATGTAAAAACGTTGCTATACGTCGCTAATTGGCGACATTTAGCGACATTTAGCCACTTTTATTTAGTTTTAAAAGATTAGTCGCTATAAGTTCAATTAAGGTCGCTAAACGTCGCTAATATGTTTCATTTAGCGACGTATTTAGCGACGTATATATTTTAGATATTTAGCGACGTCATTAGCGACGTTAAAGACGTCGCTAACTTAGCGACGTTATTATTGGCTTCGCTAAAACGTCGCTAAATTTGTTTTATTTAGGGCTGATTCCCCCAATTATTTTCGATCTCTCCCTCTCCCAAAATTGAAAACCCCCTCCGGCTCCTCCTTCCTCCGGCTCCCTTCCTCCCTCCGGCGACCCTCCTCCGGCCGCGTCCTCCCCCTCTGGCTCCCCTCCTCCCTCCGTTGTCCCCTCATCCCTCCCGACGACCCCCCTCCGGTCGCGTCCTTCCCCCTCTGGCGTCAGCTCCTCCTTCCTCCGGCTCCCCTTCTCCCTCCGGTGTCCTTCCTCCATCTTCCCTCCTCGATGAGCTCCTCTCTGTCTCCTTTCTTTGTCTCTCTCTCTTTCTCTCTAATACGACACGACACAACAAAACACAACACAACACGATACGATATGACATGACACGACACGATATGACACACACTAACCCTAACCCTAACTCGAACACACACACACACACGCACACGCACACACACACACACACACACACACGCACGCGGACACACACTAACCCTAACCCTGTTTGTTGTGCATTGCTGCTGCAGTTGCTCTTCTTGCTGCTGCAGTTGCTCCCCTTGCTGTTGTTGTGCATCCCCTTGTTGCTGCTTCTCTTCACTGCAGTGCACAAGAGAGCACTGCGACTCCCTCTTGGCCTGCACAACACTCCTACATCTCACACTCAAATCCTGTCCTGCCCAACACTCCAACACCGTAGTGCACAACCTGTGCATACTATGCACTTATACATGGGGAAGATATCATAGGTGATGTAGGAAAACTAGGGTTTGGTGCAGTGACATTTGGATTGAGCACGAGTTGCTTGAAATCCTAGAGTTGTTCTCTGGTTATGAGGAAATTGGTAATATGTTGCAGTTTGACAAGGGTTTTGATAAAAAAATATTGTACTGGGTTTGTTTGATTTGTTTGAGGAATGGATTGAGCTACTCTAGTAGGGATCATACCAAATTATGGTAGATTTGGTGCAATTCCAGCTGGATTTATACCGAATTATAGTATATTTGGTATGTTTAGAGGGGATTGAAGGATTGCCATGGATGGAGCATATGGTGGAAACTCAAACCCTCTTCTTGACATAGCCAATTCCTCTAACAACCTATCAAATTTTTATGGTTCAAGTGATGAATTGTACCTTCCAACGCAAGTATCCTCCTATTTGCATCAGGTAGTATTGATTCTTTGGAGAGATCCAGCTCTGGAGCCATGGTTGCTCGAGTCGTGCTCTCCACTAGCTTTAAGAGCATGATCCAAAGGCTCTGATACCAATTGATACCAAATTGATGGGTCCTCTTCCCATTTGGTCAGGAATTGGAGGAGAACAATCACACTTAGCCAAGAAAACTGAATAAATTATAAAGAAACAAAGAACTAAATTAGGAAAGAACTAGGGTTTTTATTCAAACCATATGTAAACACACACACACACACACACACACACACACACACACACACACACACACACACACACACACACACACACACACACACACACACATACGCACACACACATAGGGCATTGTATATCAAGTTAGAGTAGTTCTTACCTTCCTCCAGAGAATCATACTGTATGTAATAATTTATAGGATATATACTGTCATTTTTGCAGAAGTATCTAGAAATGGATATGAATTACTATCTGCATCATCGTTCGTGGATGTACAACCGTCATCCTGATGACATGTACGGTGTACGAGATGAATTCATTGAGGGTGTACAGCAGTTCTTGCAGTTTGCCAAGGCGTTCCCTCAGTATATAGACGGTACCAAAATTAAGTGTCCGTGTGTGATATGTCACAACTTGAAATATCATCCAGAAGTGAAAGTCATATATCATTTGTACTCGAAGGGCTTCACGCTGAATTGCTGTCAGTGGACCGCGCACGGAGAACTTGTGTCTCTAGTATCGGGGTCGGAGCCTTATGTGGAGCCGTATATGAATGTCCACGACCATGCTGCTTACGACGACGGGTGGGTGAACATGGTTTTTAATGCGGCGGGGCCTAGTTTCAATCCGGACAATTATGATGCAGCTGAGAAGGCACCGAATGCCGATGCTGCAAAGTTTATGGAGTTGTTAGAGAATACAAGGACTCTACTATATCCTGGTTGTAAGGATCATTCACCGTTGGAGGTGGTTACAAGATTATAGAGCATCAAGTCCGATTTTAATATGTCGCAAGAATGCTATAATGACTGATCAATTTGATTATAGAGATCTTGCCCGAGGTTGCAAAGTTGCCTAAAGACTTCTATCGATCTAAGAGGATGGTGAGATCGCTCTGGATGGGATACGAGAAAATTGATGCATGTCGCAACGGGTGCATGTTGTACTACAAAGACGATAATGATAAAGATGTGTGCCAATTTTGTGGTGCTGATCGCTACAAGGCTACTGGTAGAGAAAAGTCTGACTGTGCAAGAAAGCCTACCGATTTGATGCACTACTTGCCTTTCACGTCACGGTTGCAGCGGTTGTTTATGGTTAAGGAGACTGCAAAAAACATGAGTTGGCATAGGCGGAAACAAATCGAAGGAGTATTGGATCATCCATTCGATGGAGAAGCATGGAAGCACTTTGATCGAGAGTATCCAGATTTTGCTTTGGATCCACGTAATGTCAGATTGGGGCTCTCCTCTGACGGTTTTATCCCATTCAGACTTTCGGACTTCCAGTATTCATGTTTGCCTGTGATCGTCACTCCGTACAATCTACCGCCTTGGATGTGCATGAAGACTCTGTATATATTCCTAACCGTTATTATCCTGGGCCCGAACAATCTGAAGAAGAACATCGATGTATATTTATAGCCTTTGATTGATGAGTTAAATCAGGTTTGGAAAGTAGGTGCCAACACATACGATGTTTCTTGAAAGAAGAATTTTCAGATGAGGGCAGCACTTATGTGGACCATCAACGACTTTCTGGCCTATGGAATGTTATCGGGATGGAGCACCCATGGTCGTCTCTCATGTTCGTATTGCATGGAACGTACTAAGGCTTTCTATTTGAAACACAGAGGCAAACCGTGCTTCTTCGATTGTTATCAACAATTTCTGCCGAAGGATCATCCGTACCGGAGGAACAGGAATGCTTTTCGTACGGGCATTATGGAGAAGGCCAATCCACCGCCAAGGTGGCCCTACACGATATGGAAAGAGGTAAAAGATTTACCAAGTGCTATCGAAGAGTCTGCAAAGGGGTATAAGTGTGACGGATTTAGTCCCACCCATAACTGGACGAAGAGGAGTACATTCTGGGATCTGCCATATTGGAGCACCAATCTGATCAGACATAACCTTGATGTCATGCATTCGAGAAGAATGTATTTGATAACATAATTAATACTGTAATGAAGGTAAAGGGGAAGACGAAAGAAAATCCGAAGGCCAGGTTAGACTTAGAAGAAATACGTAGACGTCCTGCGTTGCATTTGATAGAGGAGGGGAATGGAAAGTTAAAGCAACCTAAGTCAGTTTTCTCACTAGAGAAAGAGGATAAAGAGAGACTTTGTAGGTGGATTCAGGGTCTAAAGCTTCCAGATGAGTACGTGACAAACTTGAGAAGATGCGTAGACCTCAAGGAGAACAAACTGGCGGGTATGAAGAGCCACGATTGTCATGTATTCATGGAGAGATTAATTTTGATTATATTTTGGGAATTCTTACCGCATGTCGTTTGGGATCCATTGACAGAGCTCAGCATATTCTTTAGAGATCTTTGTTCTACTAAGTTACACGTCGATCGTCTAGAAAAGTAAGAGAAGGACATTACGGTAACACTATGTAATCTCAAGAAGGTGTTTCCTCCTGGATTCTTCGACTCTATAGAGCATTTGCCAATTCATCTTTCCTATGAGGCACGTGTTGGTGGTCTTGTCGGTTATCGGTAGATGTAACCCTTCGAGCGGCATCTGAATCACCTAAAGAGAAAGGTGAAAAATAAGGCACGGATTGAGGGCTTTATTTGTGAAGCTTATGTTCTCGAGGAGATTACAAACTTTTGCTCGACGTATTTCAAACCTCATGTTGCTACTAATAGAACGAAAGTTCTGAGAAACGACGACAGATATCAGGAATCTAATGATGCAATACTCAAAGTATTCAATGCGTCCGAAAAGCCTTCGGAAAAAATAAAGAAGAGATATTTGAATGACGACCAGCTAAGGGCTGCTCAGTTGTATATATTACTCAATTACGACGAGGATGAAGTGGAGAAGCTAGAGGGGTAAGTAATTAATACGTCCACGTTTACATCATCTCAATGTAATAATATAAGCTACTATTATGATACTAATCAACAGTTGTTCATTATTTTTCAGCACATATAATGATGAGTTGAGGTCGGTTAGAACCTACATAACAGACGAAGAAGTAGAACAAGAAATAAGATGCCATTTTCCTTCTTGGTTGAGCACATATGTAAGGTGCTTGGTAATTACTTTTAATTTTTGCACTTGCAAAAGAAATAACTTACTATCGCTAATTTGGTATTTAGTTCGATCGTCTAATAATACCCGAGACTGAATCTATTAAAACTCTAGCCAAGGGACCAATTACTGCCGTTAAAATATGGTCAAGTTTCTGTGTGAATGGATTTAGGTTCAAGTCAACAGATGCTCCTATCAGAGACAGCTTTTTGGATCTTGATTCCACAAAAATAGTTGTTTGTGTATCAAATCTTCGAACTTCAAAGACGTCGATCCAGGCAATAATTTCTTTGACATCTTACGAGAGATTGTGGAGTTAACATATAATTATGGCACAGAACCTACTAATATCGTGCTATTCAAGTGTGAATGGTTTGATCTGATTCAAGATCAAGGTTGGAAAATTGACAAGCATGGCCTTGTGGATATAAACTACAAGCGTAGATATCAAGGCTACGAACCATTTGTCCTATCAAGTCAGGCTCAGCTCATGTACTTCACAACTTATCCTAGACGGGGGACAGCGAGGTCAGATTGGTGGGCAGTATGCAAGACTAAATATAGAAATACCTTTGACATTGACGAAATAGCTTATCAGGAGGACGAGCTATCTCTTGTAACAAATATTGTAGATGTAGACTCAACAAAAGTTATTCATTACACGAGTAATAATGTAGAAGATGTAGAATTATCCAAAGACGAAGATAAAGATGAAGATGAAGTAGATTAAAGTGAAGACGAGGAGGAGGGAGAGGAAGAGGAGGACGAGGAAGGCAAATAAGATAAATTTTCTGAAGATGATTGAAAATAAAATATTTTGCCTATAGAATGTAACTATATTTTGACTGTAGAATATACTATTTTGACGAATATATGTGTTATATTTTGACTGTAGAATATACTATCCATTTAGACTTGTGACACCACTGGTTATTTACTGTACAATTCTATGAATGCTGTGAGATATGCATAACTTTTTGACTGTATAATGTACTATATATTTGTGTATTTCTTTATTCATCATATGTTGTTATCAGGTATGACAGGACAACGCGGAGGGTTCGGCAGGTCCCGAGTTAGACAGAGTGCTCCTCCGGTACTGCCTACTATTGGTTCCAGATCGTCGTCGCCCAGTACTCCAGTATATCGATCAGTCACATCTCCGACTGCGACAACGTTACGTGGCATCACTCCTGGTATAAGTAGTTCCAAGCATGATAGTACTCCCTTGTCCATCGTTCCCCTGCTGACAAAACCATGGAGACATATGAGCATGTAGAGGAGGTTATGCCGACGTTGTCCCAGCATCAGCAAGATCCTCCATGCGCACCTCAGGAGGAGACGAGGACAGAGATTTGGGCCGATGGTACAAAGTAAGTCAATTAGATGGTTTAGCATCATATATATCGTGTATGTCTTTATTCATCATATATTAACTTTTTCGATCTAAATAATTATCTCTGTATAGATATCGTCCATCGTCGGTTCAGAGACGCCTAGGCCTATTTCTGAGGAACAACTATGGTGACCCTTGGATCAACTACTCTGAAGCTCCGGAGGAGAGGAAGGCGTTCTGGTTTGCGCACTTCAAGGTAAAAGTATATTATATAAATCCTCTAATTTATGCATATTATATAACTTATCCGTGATGCTCATTTACTAAATTATTTATTGTAGCAAACGTATTTCTATCCTCCGCACCGGGCTGAGTTGATCGAGCGGATGTTTCCTGCCGTTGCCGCCAAGCTTATCCGTGATGCTCTGGATGACCAGAAGGCTCGTGATCGTGCTGGAAAATCGATCCAAGGTTGGATCACGCATGAGCAGTGGACTGCAATGAGGGCTAGATTCGACGATCCGAGCTACAAGAAAAGGACTGAGAAGGCCAAGACGGCTATGCGGAATGCTGCAAAGTAGTGTGGTGGCTCAATTCGGTTGACAGAACATTTTTATCGTTTGGTATGTTTTTTATTTAAGATATATTATTTTAATATAAGTACGATAAAATGGTAGTAGAAAAATATATTTAATTTTAGTACTAAATAATATGTTTTTAACACGTACAGAGGGGTGAGGATGCAAACATGGTTACCGTCTTCTTGGTCACCCATCGCAAGGACGAAAATTTTATTGATGAGAGGGCCTCGCAAATCTATGTAAGTATTACTTTACTTTGTGTTAATTTTAATATAACCTAGGCAATTATCGAGTATCCAAACTTTTCTAGGCCGAGTATCTTAGATTGCCTGAGCGGACGACTGCTAGTGCACCTACAGCTGGAGAGGCTGGTACTTCCTCGCAGCCCGCTCCAGCTCCGTCGGCGGACGACCTGTGGGTGACCATCACTGGTGGTCTCCAGAGGGGTACGTACTACGGTACAGGATCCTATAGCGCTCTGGTTGCGACGCAGTCATCTAGGGCCACCCCGACAAGTGCGCATTCCCCACAGCCCTCGCAGTCGTCGGCCAGAGTCCAGAAGGCCATTAACCGTCAGATTGCGTCTCTCCGTGACGAGTTGCTGCGAAGGATGGAGGAGCAGCCCCGGACCTAGCCGCAGGCGGACGATCCGACGCTCATCGCACGATTCGATATGCTCGACCGCAGCATCACGGAACTCCGGAATTTGACAAATGATCTTAGAGCCTCGACAGAGCACAGCGTGACGGAGCTGCAGGCATCACAACTATCCATTGGCGAGAGGCTGACGATGATGCATGATTCAATGGTTCATAGTAGTACGAGGCTATTATCTACTATGGATTCTTACAACCAGCGACTCACAGAGTTGGAGCGGATACGTCCTCCTGGTGCGCCTACATAGACACAAACTCTACCAACGTCACTGCTTTCTCCATCGACATCGGTGTCGATTTCACGGGAGCAGTATGATCTGTTCTTATCCTTCATGCACGCCGGTGGTCATCCTCCTGGAGATCCGTAGTAGTATAGATATTTGCATAGATATTTGGTAGATATTTGTATTCTTTAGGATGAGAATCATTGTATGGATATATATTTGCTGTATTCTTTACGACGATATTTGCTGGATATTTTATTTTCTTCAAATTTTATTATATTATTTATATTAAATATATGTTAATTTAACAGTAATAAGTGTTCAACCCAAGGAGGTCGGCAAACCCAAAAAATTCAACGGAGGGTTGCTCCGGGTATATTTATACAGATTGTCAATTAATAAACTGCAGGAATAATAGTTTGAAAATAATTCAGTATTCATTTTTTTTATTTTTTTACTGTACAATTAGCAACATTTTTAGCAACGTTTAGCGACGTTTAGCTACGTTACTACACGTCGCTAAATACGTCGCTAAGTTGTGACGTTACTACACGTCGCTAATGACGTCGCTAAAAATGTCGCTAAAAACGTCGTTGTACATCGCAACTTGCTGACATGGCAGTATTGCTAGGTCATTAAAGATGTCGCTATAACATCACTGTATAAGTCGCTAATTAGCAACGTTAAGCGACAGATGAGCACGTCGCTAATTAGCGACGTTGCGTCACTAAACGTCGCTAATCTAGCGACACATTTACGTTGCTAAAAAATGTCGGTATAATGACGTTTAGCGATGTTTTTCCTTTTAGCGACTAGCTAAAAGGAGACTTCTGTAAAATATTGCTAATTACGTCGCTAAAAGTAATTAGCGACATTTATTGGTCATTTAGCGACGTTTCTTTACGTTGCTAATTTAACTTTTTCTGGTAGTGGTTAAGCAGAACACGTAGCAAAGAAGTAAAAATATTTTCCTAGGAAATAAAAGATAAGTAATACAAGAGTAAAGAAATCTGGATAGAGCAAGGAAAACTACAGCTTAGAAAAACTTGGATATCAATTACTAACAAGTTCAAAATACTAGGTTTAGTCTAGGAAAATGAATTAACAGACACGTGCTAAAGCAATGCTAGGAATAGATAGCTAAGAATAACTTAAATCTTATGCGCATTCGCTAATCCATAAGTCTGTGCGTCTTCAATTGTCATCATAAAAGCTTGTCCACGTCCTTGTGGTGGTGTCCTCTGCTGTTGTTGGGCCTGCTGGAAGAGTGCTGATCTGCTTGATTGCTTTGTTGAGATGATTGTCCTCCCCCAACTGGTGTCACTTCATCGTCGTAGGTGATAACTGCAACTTGTAGTATTCCTGCGGGAGTCACGTTGCGTGCTTGTGGATTCATTACTCTACATCCAAAATAAACTATAAAAGGCGCACAGGAGAATCAAGGCAGGATGCAAGTCAAGAAATTCAAATCTGATAAAGATCAAGAATGATTCAAACAAGTGGATGAGATCCTATAACTTATCCTATTTTTATCGCAGGCTTGCTCAGTTCCTTAGTTGAAACCGAAACAATTTAGTTGTTGACCTGCATGGGCCACCAAAAAAACTATGTTATGTCCCAGTCCTAAAATACCGAGGGACTAGACACATGGCAATGGCCAGCAGCATACACCGATGGACAAACCCAATTTAATGTACCCATCAGGGTGTACTTAAGCTGTAAAACAACTATAAAGGTCTACGATACTAATCTCATCCACAAAAGATAAATACAATCAATATCAGAATAATCAAGATAAAATAATAATCAACAAGTCTCAATAAAAGTCTCGGGGAACAACCCGATAATGAGTTTGATACAACAGTTCAATAAACAGGAAATATGAGTCTAACAACAGAAATGACTGAGTATAAAGCAAATACTCAGGAGAAATCCTCGACGATCACCTCGTCTTCTGGTACTTGTACTACTCCAACGTCTGCTCCTATCCCGTATACCTAGGGATAAATCTTCTCTGCTATACCTTGGGACATAATCCGGATTCCAGGTCCTCAGGGGACATACCAAGGTACAAGAATAACTCAAGACAAATAAATGCATTATATAAATGAATCAATAGGACATACTATATAACCAGCTATATGATATGCAAGTGAGAGCATTAATCATACTCAGGCTGAAACTACTAAAGGCACTGGAAAACCCATAGCAGCATTTATTATCTCGAAGGGCCAGTATGTGTGCCAAAGCTCTGTGTCAGAGTCTAAGGCATTCCCAATAATTTATATATATATATATATATATATATATATATATATATATATATATATATATATATATATATATATATATATATATATACAACCTTTAGTATGGTAAGACTCTCCCCACCCAATGTAATCACACGTCTCATGTCCACGATATCTCATGTCCATAACACGCAAGATCATGACCTCTAACTAATTCAGCGAGTCATAATGATAGCTAACATATGTAATATCTATGTCACGAATCCTGTAGCCTATACAAAATCACCATGAATAACTCAGAAGATTCTGTCTTGTCACCACCCCATTTCCAGAGCCGGTATTTTTTTATATTTTAATTTGATTAATTGTGTATTATTTATAATTATTTATATTTATATTTAATTGGTGGTTGTATTATTTTTCTACTGATTGTTTTAGGGTTTTGGCTAGCCTTGACCCATGTCTGACCCTAGTGGACCCATGTCCGACCCAACTATCACCCTTGGGAGACCTATTTTTGGGTTTAGAATATTTATTATATTTTATTTTAGTTAGTTGGAGAGATTAGGAGTTAGTTTGAGTGCTTTTAGAACCCCAAACCCAAAATCCAATTTGCATGACTGAAGGAGTGGGCATTTTGGTCTTTTTGAATTATTGTAAACCCTTTATTCATGCACATGGCCGGCCCCTATTCCCATTTCCAGCCGAACACAGCAACTCCCCCCTATTATTCTTTACTTCTTCTTCTTCTTCTTCTCCAATCTTCTCCACTCTTTCTTCTTCTTTTCTTCTTCCAACTTCAAGTAAGTGCTCCATTTCTTCTTTTTCTTCTTCTATTCTTCATGGATGTAAACCCTAACCCTATACTTTTCCCTAACCTAGGTGGGTAGAGCCTAAATTTAGTGTGGAGGCTTGATTTGGAGGCTTGGAGCTTGAGGGAGGTGATTTCAAGAGTTTTGGAGACTTTGGCTTGGGTTCCAACTCCCAAGAGGTAAACTCTGATTTTTTTCTCTTGTAATTACTCTTATATAGTATAATTAGTGGTTTAGAACCTTCCTAGACCCTAAGGCTACCTGTGGGAGGAAGTTGGAACTAGTTTAGTTGTGTTTAGAGTCTTTGACACTAGGTTTTGTGTCAATTTCGGGTAAAATCTGAGATTGGCCCAATTTTTGGCGATGTCCTAGGTTAGACGGACCTAGGTAGACATTGTCGGGTGTCTTGAGGGTTAGTACGTGTCTCCTTTCGGACACGTGAAGTCGTGTCGCGGAGAAATGGGCATTTCGGGTATTTTGGGGGTTTTCGTTGTCGCCGGTTCTATGTGCGTGCGCATTTTTGCCACGAACCTAGAATCGACGAGTTAGAACTTTTTTTCTAGAATCTGGACATTATTTAGAACCCGTGGATAAATTTTGGGCCAATTTCGAGTAGGTTTGGTGTGCGTTTCAGGAGGTTTTGTGAACCGCACACCACGTGTTCGTCGAAATGACCGAACGGCCATTTCGACTTGGTTTCTTAGTTTCGAGCTTGTGCGCACGTTAGGTTAGATTTGGGGAGTGTGTGCTAGAGTTCTCGGATTATATTATATTATATATATATATATATATATATATATATATATATATATATATATATATATATATATATATATGTATTTGTGCATGTAGGGGTCGTTGGACGTGCGTTAGTGGGGTGTTGTGTGTTGTGTGTATTGTGTTTATGTATATATATGAGTATATACATATAAATGAGTGTGTGTATCTATATATATATATATATATATATATATATATATATATATATATATCATATATATATATATATAATATATATATGGGTTTGTGTGTGTATATATATATGGATATGTGTGCTTAAATATATATATATATATATATATATATATATATATATATATATATATATATATATATATATATATGTCTGTGTGTATATATATGTGTGTGTACCTATATGTACTAGTGTGTGAGTGAGTGTATATATATATATATATAGTTGTGTATACATATATATGTATATGTATGTTGGTGTGTGTATATATATATATAAATGTGTGCGTGTTTGTGTGTGTGTGTGGTCGTGTGTGTAGCGAGGGGGGAGCAGTGCAGCGCAGCGAAAGGGGTCAGCAGCAGCTGCGGGCGCCGCAGCGCCGCGGTAGCGCGCTGCAGCACAGTGCTGCAGCAGCAGCAGCAGCATATACAGCTAGCAGCAGCAGCAGCTACAGCAGCAAGCGCAGCAGCAGTTTAGCAGCAGTGGCAGCTTGCAGGTAGGCTCAGGTAGCAGCAGGTAGAGAGTTTAGTGAGAGCTATCTCTAGATAGATAGATAGATAGATAGATAAATGAATAGATAGATAGATATCTAGGTAGATATATATCTAGATTGATAGATACATAGATAAATAGATAGATAGATATCTAGATAGATAGATAGATAGATAGATAGATAGATGGATAGATAGATATATAGTTAGTTAGATATATCTATCTATATGTATAAATATATATACATATAGCTAGATAGATAGTTTATATATAACTAGATATAGATGTAAATATATGTGTATAGGTATGTGTATGGGTATATATGTATGTGTGATGTATATATATAGATATCTAGGTATATATGAGTATATGTGTTATATATATATATATATATATATATATATATATATATATATATATATATATATATATATTAGCCTATACATATAGCTAGGTATATATCTATATTCATAATAGTTAGCTAGAAGGGTAGTTAGTGAGGGTTTAGAGAGGTATCTCAATACCTTGAGATATCAAAGTATCTCAATACCTTGAGATATCCAAGGTATTGAGTTTCGAGCGGGATTTTTGAGCAATTGCCTAGGAATAAGTTTAGAGTTGCTTTTATATGTATATGTGTACATATTTACGCGTGCTAGCATAGGTTTTAGCGGGTATAGACGGGGTATATAGCGTAGGTTGAGGTATCGAATACCGAGGGTATCCCGGTATCTCAAGGAGGCAAGTTTGAGGGTTTATTAGCTTAATGATCTAGTTTTGGCCTAGAATTTTAGGGGCACCCTAGTTTGACCTAGAGTTGACCTTAGTTGACCCGGTTAACCGCCAAAGTCAACTTTTGACCTAGATTTGATCCAGAGTTGACTTTTTGGACCCGAGTAGACTTTTTGACTCAGATTTTACCGGTTTGACCCGTTAGACATAGAACGACCCTAGAAGCCTATTTTTAGTTATTTTATATCTGTTTAAGTTATTAGAAACCTATTTAACTTTGCTTTTCGTAATAGGTCCTTGCGACACCAGTTCAGATCGCTAGTTGCTCAGGACGTCAGGCGAGTACATTCTCTGATAGTTTTTATTATCTGATGATTATTATGATTCAACTTCTAGTATAGTATCATCTAATTTTCTGGCACGACACGGACTGGTATTTCTGGATTTATTTACTTGCGATACGTATATTTCATGTTTCTGGCCTCTATTCTGGAATCACTTACTGGCATCACCTACAGGCATCACTACAGACATCACTCATGTTTCAGGTTGGACTCATACTTGATTTACGTGTCGGGTCTTGAATTCACTTGTACTAGTCAGGACGGGGAAATACTCGAGTAGTACATGTAAATATTTTCAACTGGAATCACCCCCTCTGGTCTAATCTGGAATAATAGCAGTCGCAATCCAGTGTGCGATGAGCCGTACTTACCCCTAGTCGGTTTACATGTCGAAATAGGTATTTTCAAGGACACGAGTTCATTCTTTATAGTCTGGACTCTCTTGCATTTCTTGCTGGTCTCACTTATAGTTTCTGGACTTGATTCATTACATGTATTTCATGCTGGACTCACTACACGTTCTTGCGCACATACTTGATCTTAGTTTAGATTTCTTGTATCTTGTAGTTATTACTATCTTGCTTTTGATATTCATACATCTTTACCTTTATGCACCAGTGATATGTATATTTCTTTGTTTATACTTTATTTCCTTCACCTTGCTACTTGCTATAACTATTTTATAGTTTTTATCATTTAACTGGAACTGTTGTTAGAGGTGTACTTGCTCCAGTCCTGACTGGACATATTTTTTCTAGAGTATCCGGAGGATTAGTGTCCGACGTTTTATGGACCCAGAACCTGTCGATGGTGCAGACAGGGACCCTCTAGTTTTGGGAGTAATTTTTGGGTTGGTAGCCGGGATCACTAAGACCTCAGTTGTTATTTTTATTAGCTTTTGGTACCGGATTTGTCTCCGGTTTTGGATTGAGACCTTGTATTGTATATGATTTTGGATATTGTTATATTATTATTATTATTGATGTTGTGGTATTTTAGCAGCAGTATTTAGACTTGTAGTTGTTAGTCTTCTGTGTTATCTTATCGTGCTTAGATTCGTGATTGAGTACTTGTGATTATCATTATGATATTGCTCCTCCATTTGGAGTTGAGATCTTGACAGGTTTTATATATTGATTGCGTAAGATTGTTAGCTAGATAGTTGACCTAGACAGCGTTCTACATCGATGCTGCGGCGTAGGCTGGACGTACCACGACTCATGCCCAATTTTTCTGGTGTGGGTCGTGACACATTTTTGGTGGCGGTCCCATGCAGGTCTCGATTCACAATTAGTACGATATTGTGGTGGTACAATAATTTAGTTGTACTGCTGCGAGTCTGCTCTAGGATATAGGATCTAGGATGAGAGTGTACTCAATCACGACTAGGAATAATTCCAATCTAATTATTTTGAATTTGCTTCTTTTGAAATATTACTTTCCTTCTTTGATGATATCGTATCTTGCACCGTATTAACTTCTTTCGATCTGTGTTCAGGAATGACTCGAAGACACGATCTCATCGTACCGTTCCAGCAGTTGCCACCGAGAGGTCTGCTACCTCTCGCCTAGCTCGTATTCAGGCAGATGCTACCTCTCTCCACTCACACTCCTGCGGTCGAGGGAGCATCTATTTCTCTCGGGGATCCTCCTTCACCTGTCGATCCGAGGACTACCCAGTCGTTCCGGTGGTTCCTCACCACTTCCTGCACCAGTAGACGACGCGCAGTTGTTTACGTTCTTTAGGGAGATGATGGATGCGCAGCACCGTCAAGTGGATGTGATGAGGTTGGGCATTGAGAACGTCCACCAGGTGGCCATAATGGCAGTGGACAGAGTGGCACAGATTCAGCCACAGGCAGATCAGGCACAGCATCGGGCCGGGCAGCATCATTGACTTCCAGAGGATACGGCCCAAGGAGTTTCGGGGTACAGAAGGGATCCTGTATGCGGATGATTGGATAGAGCAGATTGAGGGAATTTTTTGGCTGACACAGATTCCAGACAGCATGCAGATAGAGGCTTTTAAGAGACTTGGGAGGCTTTTAAGAGACTTTTTAAGGAGAATTTTTTTCCAGATGTGGCGCTCAGTGCTTTGGAGAGCCAGTTCGAGGCACTCATCCAGGGGAGCATGCTAGTGGACGAGTACGCAGCGGAGTTCTGCCGTCTGGACAGATTCGTGGAGCGCTTGAGTGAGGCAGCAAAGGCAAGGAAGTTCCGTAAGGGCTTGGTTATGGCAGTCAAGTCTTTGACCAGGAGCGACCGCGAGGCAACTTTCGAGCAGATAGTAGGGGACGCTCAGAGGGCAGAGGATGACTTGGAGCTTAAGTCCAAGAGAGGCAGGGATGATTCAGGTAGTGCAAGTGGCAGTGCGGGACCGGCTAAGCGTCCCTATGTGCAGAAGATAGCGCAACAGGGTCAGGATCAGAGGGTACCCACTTGTGCCTACTGCAGGAAGGCAGGACACACTTGGGATATTTGTAAGAGGAGGCTGAAGGTGTGTTTGTTTTGTGGATCTGCTGCTCACCAGATACGAGATTGCCCCACTGCACCTCCATTTGGTGGAGCACAGGATCAGAGAGTTGGAGCTAGGTCATCTGTGGCACAGTATCATGCCCCACACCAACAGAGGGATATACCCCAGCAGGGCAGGGCTTATGCGTTGACGGTCGAGGAGGCCGATGCTACCGGTGTCGGGTTAGCAGGTCTGTCTGTTTGTTCTTCTTTCTGTCCTTTTCCATTCCTTGTGGTATGCTTCATTAGTACCTGTTAGACTTTTCTATTGTGCTGTGGTAGATAGTGTAGTGACCCTGATTGAGACTGTGATAACACGACCAGTAGGACCATGATCTTGCATGTTGTTTAGGTAGAATTTTTTGACTGTGATTGTTGGGGTTTGACCTAGAGGGAGTGCGATTGACTTTAAATTTTGAGGACAAAATTTCCAAAGGAGGATAGGTTTGTCACCACCCGATTTCCAGAGCCGGGTATTTTTTATATATTTTAATTTGATTAATTGTGTATTATTTATAATTAATTATATTTATATTTAATTGGTGGTTGTATTATTTTTCTATTGATT